>JAYJMF010000019.1:1861481-1879024 GCA_036873715.1 Salvia sclarea
TTTAAGTTGTAAAAATTTGGAAACATAAACCAAAATATGAATATCAATTATTTTAATAATTTCTTAATTCTTCTCTTATCAATAAAATGTCATATGCTCCCGTCGAATTTCAACGGGTTACTGACTAGTGATGATATATGCACATATTCCATATTTATCTTAAGTCCAACTTGTTAATGCCGTATTATTAGTAATAGGCTATTACGTTAATGTTAATAAAGCTTATTTATTTTATTTTTTTAAACACGTACAAATTATTCATGGGCTAATAGTACTTAGAATTCCTAAGTAACTTTTTACAATTAGTAATATAAAATTATATATTTTTTATAATGTTAAGATTTTCACCATGGTTTAAGTTCTCTTAAAATCTAAACAAATTAATAACATTATATAAGTTGTTTAAGTTATTGTCTTGTTTTATTATTTCTTTCCAAGAAGTTACTAAGTGACCATGATTCAAGAATAAATAAGCATCAAACAATAATAACCAAATTTATTATTATAAGTAAATGTTTGCTTGAACTACATCTTTTTCTTTTAATGATTCAAATGAGGTGTAAATGATGAGATTTTTAGAGTTCAAAGTTTGTTCCACTGGTTCATTTTACATTATTAATAATCAATCTTCGCATATGTTTCTTCATTCAAAATGTAAATAAATGATAAAATTATTTTTTCTTCGCATATATAAGGCATAAAATTGTTAAAGAAATTAACATACATAAATAATGAATTTTTGCATTTTAATTTCATTGTCGGCCGAATTTCCGCCCAACTCACCTAAACCATAAAGAAAATACAATAAATGATGGGCTTCGAGAATACGTTTGACAACACTAGTCTTCATTCTTCAATAATTCTTCCACAGCAGACATTCTATCTCTACCTGAGGCTCAGATAGGATGAAAAAAGTAGTTATAATAATAGTAATAAATTGACATACTTTTTTATTTTCATAAATCTGCTAAAATTCTACTACACATAGTATTGTAATACAATACTTATGTAAATGTTTTCAACTCCGAATTATACCTAAATACCTAATGCAATACAAAGTCAAAGTTGTAGTCTTGATGAGCTAGAGTTCGTTTACCATATCAGTAGCTTTAGAGTGTATAAAACTATAGCAGGTATATTGGGTAACCTTATGGAACTCAAATCACTATTAATTGTCATTATAATCCTATTCCTAGCAGAAGTCAAATTCGTAAAATCTTTATAAAATCGTTGTAATTTTGTTGATTCTTTTTCATAGTTCCCCCAAATATAATCAACAATCGACTTTGCTAAGAGCAAGTCGAATTCAAGCACAAGTTTCAGCTAACTTGTTTCTTTCCACAGGTACGTGTTTATGTTTTTTCTTGTCTTATCGATCGTTGGCGGCGTTAAAATTTTCTGTATATGTTAATTACTTGTTTACCTGGTTTTGTGTGTCATCCAACAAAATAACGTTTGTTTTGGTGTAAAACTCATGGTTTTCTTGTCTAATTCAAATAACATGCAAAAGAGACGTCTCTGCCTACAGCTTCTTCAGTTCATTCTACTTAGATTTGATATTGTTTCACAGATGGCAAAGGCTCGACCACCATCACTGCTTCCACGAATCATTCTATGTTTCTTCTTCCTTCTTAATTACATCCATGCAGACAGGTTTGTTTTTAATTATTTAAATTTGTTTTTGAAATCCATTCAGTTCTTTTAAGTTTTTCAAGACATGTTACGGTCTTCCTCCTTACTTCCGGAGACAAAATATTCCACCATCTATTTTAAAGACTAGATATTCATACATCTTTAATTTGAACGAATACAAATAAATCAAATAGTTAGGGAGACGATCAAATAGATAACCCTTTCCATTCTAATAGTTATTAACTTTTGAAATTGGATGCGCTTTCTTACGCACGAGATTATGCTTTCTTTATCATGTATTATAAATAATTTATTTTTATTAGTATTATTATGTTGGTTCCTATTCTAGCTTATGTTGCAATATCAATTGTTTGTTCGATCTCGAAAAAAATTTATACATTTATGCGTGGTAGTTGGATGCAGAATTAGGAAAAATTGAGTAGAATTAATTAATCAATTTCCATGGTATGGGTAATTATGAACTCTCCTATTTGTGGCGTTGCGGTCAAGATTATAAAGTAGGCGTCCAACCAAACCACTCTTTTTCTTCTTTTCTTCTTCAATTTCATAACTAATCCTACTCGATTGTGTGGAGAAGTTAATTGATCATTCCAACTGAAACCTGCCACCTTTGATTTTCTTGTCAATACTAAATTTATACCACAAGTCCCACAATGTCAAAAGCGCGCGCACCCTACGTAATTTAATATTTAATTTTCTTATGTATATGTTTTGTACATGTTGCCTGTATAATATAATCAATTAATTAAATTAATTATGAGCAGATTAGTTCCACTGAGTAATCAAGCTTCATCACCTCCAGTCAAGCTCCATGTGACGAACACCCATGTAAGTCTTTATATAAATATTACAGCTTATGATGTCATCAAATTAACTCATAATTAAGGTTTGCAGGATCAAATTATATGATTTGTATTAATTTGGCAGGTTGAAATAGACAACGGCCTTGTTAGACTGAGATTAATGAATCCGGCCGGCTTGATCACAAGCATCGGATACAAAGGGGTTAGCAATGTTCTTGAGTATCGCAACAAAGAAGGGCGAAGAGGGTATGCTCAAATCCGTTAATATTAATTCATTCCCATTTGACTGACTTAGTTCTTGCAATGCAGATATTGGGACATTGTGTGGAGTCGGCCAGATCGCAACGGGAGCCACTTTGACACGTATACAATTTGATCTTCTATGCATAATTGAACGAGTTTGTATATATACATTTAGCAAAATTGTTGTGGTGCAGGCTGTATTGCACGAGCTTCAGAGTTATAGTACAAACTGATGATCAAGTTGAAGTTTCATTCACAAAGACATGGCATCGCTCCCTTGACAGAGAAGTGCCTCTCAATATCGATAAAAGGTATATTCTCTTGCGCGGATCTTCTGGTTTCTACTCGTACGCAATATTTGAGCATATGGAGGGATGGCCCGATCTCAACATAGATGAAGCAAGAATCGCCTTCAAGCTTCACCAGGACGTGTAAGACTAATTCGATCTTATGTTGATTGTATTTAGCAAAAACTATTATAGTTGGTGTTGGTGATGATATAATTAATTTAATTTCCTTGTGTAGGTTTCATTACATGGTAATATCGGACAACAAGCAGAGGATCATGCCATCGGAGAGGGACAGACAAGTAGGGCATAAGCTTGATTACCAGGAAGCAGTTCTCATAACAAATCCTAGCAACCCACAACTAAGAGGAGAGGTATATATATATATATATAAGTGGTAATCAATTTACAAAGTAGAATTTTATTAGTACTCATGAATGAATGAATGAAATCAGGTGGATGACAAATATCAGTACTCGTGCGACAACAAGGATAACCACGTGCACGGGTGGATCAGCTCCACTAATCCGCGTATCGGATTCTGGGTGGTAATCCCCGGTGATGAATTCCGAGCTGGTGGCCCTATCAAACAAGACCTGACATCGCATGCCGGTGCGACTTCCTTAGCCGTGAGTCTGCTAACAATGATTTAATTAATGATGATCTGGTGGTAGTAGTAGTAGTAGTAGTAATGCATTTTGATGGACAGACGTTCTTCAGCGCGCATTATGCTGGTATCAACTATGGAGTTCGACTGCGCAATGGAGAGCAGTGGAAGAAGGTGTTTGGCCCTGTTTTCATCTATCTCAACTCGGATCCCACCAATAACCCCACTGCTATTTGGCAAGATGCTAAGAGACAGGTTTTTCATCTTGCAACTACAAACCTTAATTGAACTAATTTACATCTTCATTTACACTACGTGTTTTTTCAATAGACAGCACAAGAGACCAAGAAATGGCCGTACAATTTCCCACAGTCGCCAGATTTCCCTGATGCCAATCAGCGCGGTTCAATCACCGGGCGGCTGTTGGTACGCGACAGGACAACCTCAGCAGCAAAATCAGCATATGTGGGACTGGCCCCACCTGGAGATGTTGGATCTTGGCAAGAGGACACTAAGGTAGATTACATACACAATTCAACATCAAATAGTTGTCGAATGTTTTAAAATTCATTCTGCTATTAGGGGTATCAATTTTGGAGCCAAACCGATGGAAATGGCTTCTTCAATATCAAAGGTGTGAGAGCAGGCAGCTACAACTTGTATGCTTGGGTAGCAGGCGTGATCGGAGACTACAAACACCAAGCCCACATCATAATCCGAGCAGGAGGCCAAGTTGAGATAGGCGACGTGGTGTACAGTCCTCCAAGAAACGGGCCAACGCTGTGGGAAATCGGGACCCCTGATCGCACTGCAGCAGAGTTCTACATTCCGGACCCGAACCCCAACCTGGTAAACAGACTATTCATCAACCACACAGAAAAGTACAGGCAATATGGTCTGTGGAGCAGATACACGGAACTGTATCCTCATCATGATCTGGTTTACACCGTTGGAGTGAGCGATTACCGCAGAGACTGGTTCTTTGCCCATGTAACCAGGCACGTAAATGGAGAATATGTGCCGACCACCTGGCAAATTGTGTTCAACGCCAGAAAGGTGATGAGGAGAGGAACTTACACGCTACGCCTTGCATTGGCATCCTCGAGCTTTGCAGAGATACAAGTATGGCTGAACAGCCAGCGCCCTCGTTTCTCAACGGGGAGGATCGGGAGAGACAATGCCATCGCGAGGCATGGGATTCATGGGCTCTACAGATTGTACAGTGTGAGCTTACCAGGATCGCACTTGGTGGAAGGAAGAAACACAATATATCTGAGGCAGTCACGAGGCGCCACCCCATTCACCGGCGTGCTCTATGACTACATTCGCCTCGAAGCCCCGCCTCGACATTAGAATTACCACTCGCTCGCCTTCTTCTATTTCAATCACCTTTTATTTACAGAACCATAGGTTTAGATTTTTTTAAATTCTTTTCATTCATGTCATATAGTTTTCCATGCATTATTTCCAACAGAAATAATGCTATTTGTCTTCCACTTCAGTAGCTTCCTTTGCTTCTTCTTTCTTTTTTTTTCTTTGTCAAATTTTATGTTCTATTCTTTTTGAACTACTAGTTCCATCTAGCTATCTCTCTCGCCAGTCATTATATAACAAGGACTAGGATTATTGATATTTGCATGAATTGCATTCACACATATATATGGAGAGGTTAATTATATCATACGGCCCATCCAATGAAAACTTTTCCCTTATGAATTTTTAGTGGACTAATCCTTATTAAAAAAATACTCCATATAACATTGAGAAGTAAACCTAACTGTAGCAATTAATTAGTTGTCCTTATAAATACGGATGGGCAAGGACTATTAAAAGCATTGCCATAAGACTAACTAAACTTAGTTATTAAAATTGATTTATTCTCAATTTTTTTTTACCAAAAATATAATAATAAACTATATTTTTTTAATGTGTGATTTTTGGATTTTTTTTTTTTACATATTGATTCATGCAAATATACAAATCTAGACTTCTTATTTATTACTTGCCCAATTTTGATGAGACTACATGAATAGTTGTGTGTCATTTCAATTGTTCAAGAACCAAGAATTTTTTCGATTAAATGGTGAAATGACATTTAGCCAAATTTAAACAATTTGTTCAAAATAATTGCCTCTTTCCCAAACTTATTTTATTGAAATCCCATGTCAGACACAACACATATAACAATATGCATGTAGTGTTAAAAATTTCGACTATATAAAGAATCTGTTAATTGAAACATTATACATATGGAATTATCATGGATTATATATATGCAATGAGACATTTTAATGGATCCTTCAATGACGAGGCCTCCCCAACTTTTTTAAAAATTTATCATGAATGCAATCAAAATGTTGTGACAAATATCGACAGGAAATTATATATAGATGTCTCTCATCAATTTGTTCACATGAAATACGTAGGGCATCAATATATAACTATTTATTTGTCATCAAACACAAGAATGTTTGGTTTCGTGCAATGTTAATGTATAATCTTAGTTGAGTCTAACAACATGAAAAGTGCTTGTGCGTGAAAGTTGGTTTGTGTGGTTGATTTGATATAGATTTGTAGTAGGTTCATTCAAAAGTGGTGGAGTTTCATCGCAATCTCATGAAAATCAATTGCTCCTACATATAATCAAAAAGCAAGTTGAAACAAACAACTTCGTTAGCAAAATTTAAGCTTGTGATTCCTATTCTCTGCTTGTTTTGGTTAATTCTTCATAAATTTTTCATCATCTCTAGATTAATTTTCTGTATTTGTTATGCTACGTCACTACATGGGAATGAGCTTGATACAAAAGAAAACAACAAGGGAATGAGCTTGTCTAGCAAAGGAATTTTCCTCTTAGCAAGGGAGTGAGCTTGTTTATGCTTGTTTAATTTAGCAAGAGAATTTCTCTTGCTAATTTTGAAGTTTTTTGGTAGTGCGTTTATATATGTTATTAAACACGAGAATGTTTAGTTTTGTGTAAATTCAATGTATAATCTTGGTTGTGTTAAACAAAATGCAAAAAGTGCCTTATAAATGAAAGTTATATTGAGGTTTATTTGATATAGATTAATTTGTAGCAGGTTTGTTCAGAAACATGGAGAAGGGTCGACAATCAACTATATTGTTGTGTTTCATCTTCCTTCTTACCAAGATTCATGCGGACAGGTCCTTAATTTTTTTTTTAGTTTTAATTAAAAGTTATATCTTGATTTATAGTATTTCATTGTTTCTCCACTGCCTGTATGAATCATTAGAACTCTTCCGTAATGCTACTATGTAATATATTTTCTCATGCATATACGTGTGTGTGTTGTGTATGTGAAATTTTATTTTCATATACGAATTGGGTGGACTAGTGAATCAATCTCGTATAAGTATTAATATTTGAAGTTTGTGATTATTGGACGTAGAATTATCAAAGAGAAATTCTTAATTTCATTATATAAGTGAACTCCTATTTGTGCAGTTCACCCTCCTAATGACAAGTTCTAACAACTAGAACCTACCACATACCTTTGAATCTCTTGTTATCATTACTAAATTTGTACACAATCCCCACAAACTGAAAAAGGAACATTCGTAATCTAATCTTTTAATTTCTAATATAAAAATTATTTGCAGGTGGTCACCTCCAGTCAAGCTCCATATAACGGACAAAAATGTAAGTCTAATGATAAATTTAAATTTAAATTTATGCTGGAAATTAACGAAAATTATGTGACATGCCAAATCAAAACATAAACACAATATAAATTAACTATACAATCCTGAATTTTGTATGCAGGTGGAGATATATAATGGCATTGTCAAAATCACGTTGTCGATTCCGGCCGGCATGATCACAAGCCTCGAATACAAAATGACCACAAATATTCTCGAATATCGCTTGAAAGAAGGGCGAAGAGGGTGAGTACAGTAACTGCTTCAAAAATATGTTGTAACATATTCCGAGTGAGAAGATGAGAGAGCTTTAATATCCCTTTTTAAATTTTAAATAGAAGTTTTATTATTGGATGCAGTTATTGGGATATCATGTGGAGTAGGCCAGATGGCAACATGAGTTATTTAGATACGTAAGATCTTCTGCTGTGACTGAACAATGTTGTATTATTCATGTAGTACAAAATAGAAATACAAACTAGTGAGCAAATATATACCACTGCAGGCTCGACTGTGAGAGCTTCAGAGTTATAGCAGAAAGCGATGATCTGGTTGAAGTCTCATTCACAAAGACATGGCATCACTCCCTTGATGGAGAATTGCCTCTCAATATCGATAAAAGGTATATTGTCTTGCGTGGATCCTCTGGTTTCTACTCGTATGCGATCTTCGAGCATATGGAAGGATGGCCAGATCTCAACATAGACGAAGCAAGAATCGTATTCAAGCTTCACCAAGACATGTAAGACATGCAGTGATATTTATGTTTATAGGAGTTCTCTGTTCTAATTAATTTGTGAGGATATTAGGTTTCATTACATGGTGATATCTGACGATAAACAAAGGATCATGCCAACAGAGATGGATATTAAAACAGGCCACAATCTTGATTTCAAGGAGGCTGTTCAGTTAACAAATCCAAGCAATCCGCGACTGAGAGGAGAGGTAGACGATAAGTATCAGTACTCATGCGACAACAAGGATAGCCACGTGCACGGATGGATTTGTTCCAAACCAAGCATTGGATTCTGGGTGATAATGCCTAGTGACGAGTTCCGAGCTGGTGGCCCTGTCAAACAAGATCTCACTTCACATGCTAGCTCTACTTCCCTAGCTGTCAGTCTTGTTCCAATTTTGATTCATTTATAATGTTGGTTTTGCCACTGCCATGGCTACACTATATTTGGACTAATTAATTCATCAAGAATTTGACAGACATTCTTTAGTGCACACTATGCTGGTACAGACTTTGGAGTTAGATTGCGCAATGGGGAACGATGGAAGAAGGTCTTCGGCCCTGTTTTCATGTACCTCAACTCCGACGACCCCACAATAATTTGGGAAGATGCTAAGAGACAGGTTATTACTTTTTCCGCACAGATTTAAATACACTTATGAAAACATCTAATTTGCTCTGTACCTATCAGGCTGCACAAGAAGCAGAGAGATGGCCTTATGATTTCCCAGTATCACGAGATTTTCCCCGTGCATATGAACGTGGTGCCATCACTGGCCGACTATTTGTAAAGGATAGGGCAATCACACCGGCAAATTCAGCATATGTGGGATTGGCTCCACCTGGAGAAGCTGGATCTTGGCAAGAAAACTCTAAAGTTATAGTAACTTTTGATTGAAGTAAAAGTTTATATAAATCATGGAAGTTTGCTAAAAATGATGTTGCATGGCAGGGCTACCAATTTTGGACAAAAAGTGATGAAAGGGGGCATTTCAGCATCAAAGGTGTAAGAGCAGGCGCCTACAACTTGTACGCTTGGGTTCCAGGAGTCATCGGAGACTACAAATACCATGCTATAATTATAATCCGACCAGGTCCATTTCTTCACTTTTCTAGACGTGCTTAATTACTTGTGTTGCCACTTTTGACCAATGAATCCTTTCAGGAAGCTATGTTGGAATGGGTAATATTATCTACGATGCTCCTAGAAACGGTCCAACGCTGTGGGAAATTGGGATCCCGGACCGAACTGCAGCTGAATTCTACGTTCCTGATCCAGCCCCTCACTTAGCAAACAGACTATACATCAACCACACAGAAAAGTAAGTTGTAATATAATTGAAACTTGAGAGATTTTAGAGTAGTAACAATATATAATATTGTTGGGGGGGGGGGCAGGTACAGGCAATATGGTTTGTGGAACAGATACACAGATCTATATCCTGCTCAAAATCTAGTATTCACGGTTGGAGTAAGCAATTATAGAAGAGACTGGTTTTTCGCCCATGTAAACAGGCGTGTAAGGAGAGGAGGGTATGTACCAACAGCATGGGAAATCGTGTTCAACATAAGAGATGTGATTAGGAGAGGAAGTTACACACTTCAAATAGCATTGGCATCTGCAAACTTCGCAGAAATCCAAGTATGGATCAACAGGCATAGCGGTGTTGCTCCCCATTTCTCAACAGGAATAATTGGGAAAGACAATGCGATTGCTAGGCACGGGATTCATGGCCTCTACAGATTATACAGTGTCACCATATCGGGATTTCAGTTCATCAAAGGAAGAAACACAATATATCTAAGACAAGCGCGAGGCTCCTTGCCATTCGTCGGCGCTATGTATGACTACATACGCCTCGAAGCCCCTCCTCGCCCTTCATACCAATCATAAATTTAAATTATCTTTACTTCACGCACCTCCATGTGTGCTCATTCCGACTTATTAAATTCCATAAATATCAAATATTTATGAGTGCATGAATGATAATTTTCTTTGAGTAAATGACAATTTTACAACTAATTATAATATGATACTTCTATCTTATAAGTTATAATAATTCTACAATACATGCTTTTTAATAAAATGGTTCACAATTATTTAAAATTAGTTTAAAATTTACTTCATGTATGTTACTTTTCCTTAGAGTAAATAATAGTTTACTTCAACGTAAATGATCATTAAATTCTTTAGAGTACATGGAACTTTTCTAGAATAAAACCTATGCTTATCTTCAAAGTAATGATACTCTATACAATCAATTTAAAATATTTATTTTATTTATTAACTTCACGTGTTAATAAAATTATAAATGATATACTTTAACTATAAATTATACTCCCTCCTATATCTTTGAGTTGGCCCTTTTTTTACTGTGCATGTAAATTAAAGAGGACATTAAAATATAGTTGTTTAATTAATAAAGTGTAATGGTCCCACAAAAAGGACTTAAATGGCAAAATGGGGCCAACTCAAAGAAATCGGAGGGAGGGAGTATATTAATCTCTCAATGACGATCCTTTGGTTGCCTCAAATGCATATGCATTCCATTGAATATATATGTTCTTTGAATTTTGATCTCAACCAATATAAAGTCATAAAAGAAGCAGGAATACATACTTGGTTAAATACAAAATGAATTCGGCGATCAGCTGAATTCGCCACGTTTTCAACTTAATCAATACTCTGTATTTAATTTGGACCCAATCCACGTAGACACATAAAGCTCATGCAAAACGCAAGACAATAATAATTAATGAGACAACATCGGAAGTAATACTGTTGAAAGAAAAGGATATATTGTTGATGAATTAATCCGCAACGATGTCGAAGTCGTTTGAATGTTCATTGAAAGGTGCATTTGAAGGCAAAATGAAGGTCAACGGCATTATATTAATAAATGCCAATAGTTTTGCAATAAAATAATTGGATTGACTAATATGAACACACATGGGGACAGCTATTCAGAATTATAGTATATATATATCCCCTTCAAAAAGACCAACTTTTGAGGATCAGAAAATTAACTTGGAAATATTAGTTGTTGAGGTAAAACACTGATTCCTCTATTTCTTCATCATATATATATGATTTAGTTTTGCAGGAATTGTGTCTCCTTGCCTTTAATGAATCAATGTTTTGCAGAGGGTAGAGAACTGATCTAACGTCAATGAGGAACGGAATTTCTGGTGAGAACTAAGTAATAATTTCGAGCTCTTAGCTTAATCCACAACTTTTATTACATGAAAACATTAAATTAATATCATAACCTTTTTTTAAAAATATACTAAGCCCAAAGTTATGAACGTTATGAATAAAATTGTTAGTGATGACAACACTACCAAACACATATATAGCAACGGGAATACGAAGAAAATATAAATTCGTTCTTTTACTTATAAATAACTTGTAAATACATTCAAAACTATTTTTTTTTTCTCTTTTGATAATATGAATGTAATATATCATTTGAAACAATTAGTGGTATAACAACTATTGATAATAATATATACTCCTAGTCTCCTACTGTCCTACAGAGTAGAAAAATGCAAAGCGAATTTTGTAGATACAAGATGATTTTATAGTCAGCTAAAACCACGAGAGAGAAGAAAACATAATTATGACAGGATTTGAAGTTGGACTATACACCAAATTTTCATTTCTTGCATTTTATCCCAAAAGATTCTTGCAGTGCTTCATTAGCAGCATTATGTTCCCGGATAGTTTGATATAATATCGTAGGTACCGGTGTAGTTTTAGGTTTTGAATATATATTAATGATTGGTGAGGTTGTTGATTACTATAATTGAGGCGAGCGGGAGTGAGTATGGAGAAAAGAGTGGTGCTTGGATCCCTTATTACGATACTATCTCTCTTCTTCCTTATTTCTCACATCGATACGGAAAGGTCAGCTCTCTTTATACTACTCTTCAATGCACACATTATTATTTGCGGTCATCATTTTTTACTTGCAAAAAATAAGGTTAGGGTCTTGATGAATAAAATTAATTGTAAGTACCTGGGGCATGCCGACTTCATGGATCGGAGGAGTTTATAATTATAGAGTTACTAGTCCATATTTCCTCCATATTTATTAGAGATTGTTTGATTAAGCTTATAAACTCCTTAAAATAACCTATAAGTTATTGAAGAATTTTCAAGTTGGGAAAATAAGTTTCAAGTTGCTCAACTCCAATTTTTTTATAATTGTCTAAACAACAATCACTTTACAAAGTTAACTCTACTATTATTATTTGTTATCTTATTTGATTTTTGTCTCTCTTACTAACAATTCTATCTCCTGGCTTTGAAATTGAATTATCCGAATATTTTAATAACTTATAAATTTTGAAAATATTACTCCCTCCGTCCTATTCTTCTTGTCCCATTTCTTTTTGGCACGGAGATTAATAAAACAAAGTTGATGAGTGTGAGATGGTGAGACCCATATGGGATCCATGTGTTGTTTGTGTGTAAACCTTTACCAAAAAATGAAATGAGACAAGAAGAATGCGACGACCCAAAAAAAAAAGGAAGACAAGAAGAATGAGACGGAGGGATTACATTTTATAAATTTTCCAAACATTTTAAGAGCTGATGTACCCTATAATATCTTTAAAATAAACTCAGTCAAGCACCCGATTGAAGTCAAGTTTGTCGCACGTGTTCGATCATTTTCTTTGAAAATCGCCAATTTCTCTAGTCATGAGACGGAACTTGTTGGAGGTGTGATCCAGACTGATGAATGATGGTTAATATAAATTATTAAATCATGCTCAAACATTTAGATATCGTAACAATTTAATGTTGAAGCTTTGATATTGTTTATTAGTATTATTTTAATCATTCATTTTGTTCAAAAGGTTGGATATTTATTTGTAAAAACATTAAAACTGGGATATGACTTGCGCAATTTACGTATCCCTTCCCTAAAAGAAAATATAGTGGTCGTCCGTCTATTTGATTCTTGATATTTAAATTAAAAAAAAATGAGAGAAGTAGTATTTTGCTTATCCTACATGTTGCAGATTGATAACAGAGAGTAATCAATCATCACTTCCAGTAGTGAAGCTTCATGTAACGGACAACTATGTAAGTATATATGATTTGTTTGTGGTGTGAAGTAAATTGCAATACAAAAGGCAAATACGCGCGATAAAGAGTTTTAAATATTGAATTTGATTGGAATTAATTGCAGGTGGAGCTGGATAACGGCATTGTTAAACTTACACTACTGAAACCGAGCGGCATGCTCACAAGCGTCGGATATCAAGAAGTCGACAACCTTCTGGAATATCGCCTCAAACAAAAACGTAGAGCGTGAGTTGAGCCTCAATACTCCAAATTTATATTTCCATTCCAATATTTTTCTAACTTACATGAGATGACCATACTTTACATTTTTGCAATGCAGTTACTGGGACATGGTCTGGGTTGGATCAAACACAAGCCATTACGACACGTACGTGAGATCTCAAATTCTTCATTAATTTCTCATACTAAGTGTTGATATATGCAGGCTCGACTGTACAAGCTTCAACATTGTAGTTGAAACAGAGGATCGGATTGAAGTTTCATTCACTAAGACATGGAATGAGTCCCATGCTCAAAATGTGGTGCCACTCAATATCGACAAAAGGTGCATATCGACTACTTTATTGTTTTAAATCATGCACGGTTAAAACAATCGAATTTAATTAACTATATACTGTATGTTTCAGGTATGTCATCCTGCGTGGAGGTTCTGGTTTCTACTCATACGCGATATTTGAGCATTTGGAAGGGTGGCCTGATGTAAACATAGGCGAAGCAAGAATGGCATTCAAGCTGCACCAGAACATGTGAGACTTATTGAATCCTGTGCATAAAACCACATTAATTTGTTAGGGGATTATGTGATAAATTTGCATGATTAGGTTTGATCATATGGTAATATCAGACGATATGCAAAGGGTGATGCCCACGGCTTCGGACAGGAAAAGAGGGCGTCCCCTTGATTACAAGGAAGCTGTAGTATTGGAAGATCCTAGCAATCCAACACTCCAAGGGGAGGTATGTATATATATCTACAAATTAATTTGTAGTGATTATAGAAATGACAAAATGTGGATGTGGTTTTATCAGGTGGATGACAAGTATGAGTACTCGTGCAACACAAAGGATAACCACGTACATGGGTGGATTAGCTCCTCACCGGATATGGGCTTCTGGGTGATAACGCCTAGTGATGAGTTTCGAGGTGGCGGCCCTCTCAAACAAGACCTCACCTCACATGCTACCTCTACTTCCTTAGCTGTATGCTAATTTCATTTTGACTCCAATATATATTAATTTCATTTCCACATGGACTAATTAATTAATTTTAGATGTTCTTGAGCGGGCATTATGCTGATCGCCCTGCCGGAGTTACACTAGTGAATGGAGAGCCGTGGAAGAAGGTGCTTGGCCCTGTTTTCATCTACCTTAATGCCAAGTCAAACGCACTTTGGGAAGACGCTAAAAGACAGGTCATTTTCTTGCACATATGCTATCCCTAGCTCAAAAGTTGTACCAATATATTGACGATGATCATCAGATGTTAGAAGAGACCAAGAAATGGCCGTACGACTTCCCAGCGTCAACGGATTATGCTCGTGCGGATCAACGTGGTACTATCACGGGCAGATTGCTAGTACGTGATAAGTACTTGAACAATGGCAGAAGAATAGCAGCTAAGTCGGCATATGTGGGAGTAGCTGCACCTGGAGATATTGGATCTTGGCAGAAGGAGAATAAGGTTATATACTACCTAATATTCATGAATATATATATATATATATATATAGTTGAGTCGATATATGTATCTCTGCAGGGCTATCAGTTTTGGACGCAAACTGATGAAACGGGTTCCTTCACCATAACAAGTGTTCGAGTGGGCACATACAACTTGTATGCTTGGGTACCAACCATCATCGGAGACTTTAAACACCAAGTCGACATTGTGATCCTACCAGGTTTTGTTTTGTTTTTGCATTTCTTAGTTATACAAGTGCCTTAAACTGATGGGTATATCTGCCCTTGTATTAGGCATCCGAGTTAAACTAGGCGATGTCGTGTACAGTCCTCCTAGAAATGGTCCGACGCTGTGGGAAATCGGAATCCCTGATCGTACTGCAGCTGAATTCTACATTCCTGATCCAGACCCTGCCCTAGTAAACAAACTATTTATCAACCACACTCATCATAAGTCAGTAATTCCCAACTACGTTATTTCATAAATATATATATATATATATATGATAATATTTTTATGATTTCCAGATATAGGCAATATGGGTTGTGGAAGAGATATGGAGACTTATATCCTGATCAAGATCTCATTTACACTGTCGGAAAGAGCGACTATCATAGACACTGGTTTTTTGCTCATGTAAACAGGTGGGTTAACTTCATTAATTATTTTTCTATAATTTTTAATTCACATAATATATGAATAGCTTCCTTGATTGTACAGAAAAGTGGAGGAAGGCTACAAACCAACAACATGGAAAATCTTATTCGATGCAATGAACGTTAATAGGGGAGCAAATTACACACTGAGGCTGGCATTAGCTTCCGCTAATTATGCTAAGATACAAGTACGTATATATGGTAATTGATTTTGATTATTGATTTAAATGGAAGATTTACATTGAGATACGTATGTGCAGGTATGGATGAATAAGAACCCGAGTGGCAATGACCCTCATTTTAAGACAGGGAGAATTGGTAAAGACAATGCAATAGCGAGGCATGGGATTCATGGGATGTACAGGTTGTATAGTGTGGAAGTTGAAGGATGTATGCTTATTGATGGAACAAATAGCATTTATTTGAAGCAATCACAAGGATCAGGCCCTTTCAATGGTGTATTATACGATTACATTCGCTTCGAAGCCCCACCTGGTTAACAGCATATACCATTTTATTTTGCATATTTACTATAATCCTTCAAAACTAAAAAAGTATATATCAAATTTAATGTACGTACCAAGGGCCTGTTAATATACAGTGTACTATATATTCCCTTTGTATTCCTGCTTTTAGATAGGATGAGAGTCGTCTAACTCGTATAATGTAATCTTATTATATATAGTAAAATAAATCGAGCTCATACCATGATTTTAGGTCCTACGTGGCATCACCACAATCCTCTAATTCTATTTATCTAAATTCTTCATTTTTATATATATTTTGAGTATTTTTTTTAATCAATTTTTCAATAATAAATATTTTGGATCAATTTTTAAAATATTTTAATTAAATTTTCAAGAGTTCATCTTATATTAAAACTCTAATTTTATATGGATATAGATGAAAAAAATATTAGAGTATGGATATATGCTTTCCTATTGAATTTTATATGTTTTCCTATTGAAAATATAGTTTCATACATAGTTTCACACGTTTCTGAAATTTCAGAAGATTATTTTAATGTATTTTTTAAATTATTTTCTCAAGATATATTCGAACCCAAATTATGAGTGATACAAACTTATTATTTTTTTAATATCAATTTTAATATGGAACATTCTCATCTATAAAATCGCGTCATCATAATCTCATCATTCTCATCCATCAATCAGACACGGTCTTTGTATGTTCTTCTCAATTTTCCTCTTGAAAGTGCTTGTGTGATTTATTATGGTGAGTACGTCATTATTCGTTTTCTTGGTGTTTTGTGATTCATGTTAAGCCAGTATAATTGATGCATTGCTTAATTTGTTTCGGAAAGATGTAGCGAGTTCATTTATTGCTAAGATTTTGCGTGGCTCGTGAGGTTTATTGTTCGTGTGTGTGTTTCTTTTCATATATATAATATAATATATCTAAGTAATCTTCCTTTAGAGTTATATATCGTCAAATTGACTGCTTTTTTTTGTTAGCTTCAATGGTATTTGTCGTGCTATTCTCAAGCCGAGTCTTTCTTTTTTGATAATTCGTTTTTTAATACGAATCATTATAAATTAATAATAAACAAAATCTTCACTTTGATCACACACATGCATATATATAGATATAGCTATAGTCGAAATCTATATACTATTCTGAGCGTAGTAGGGTTAGTGTGAATCGTGTGATCTTATAATTGTTGTATGCATAGATATGTTTTTATGATATATGGTATTTTGGATCAATTTTCAAAATATTTTGATTAAATGTTTTGAGAGTTCATATTGAAACTCTAATTTCGTACGTTTTAGAGTTCATTATTGAAGCAATATTTTAATATTTTAATTTGTATAAAATGTGATATTCAAAAGGTATAGATGAAAACAATATATTAGAGTTTATTATATGGGGATGAAATGAGTTAGAATAGTATTTTTAATTTTTAATCGAGTTTGAGAGGTAGGAACATATAAGTTCTTAATATGTGGAATTTTGTAGAGTTTGTTATTTTGTTTATCTAAAATTTTGAGTCCATGTACAGTTTGAATGATTGATTCCAATCACTTTGCCAATTAAATTCTAACAAGAGTGTATACATGAATTTTTGGTTGGTGGAATAGAATTACTCCCTTCATCCATAATA
>JAYJMF010000019.1:1896678-1907843 GCA_036873715.1 Salvia sclarea
GACTCGGCATTAGATTACGGTTTTATTTATCTTTGTAGTTCAATTCTGTGTTATTTCCGTGTAACACTCATTCCTCTATTTTCTGTTCATTGTAATCGCGCCCGGCAAGTACTACATTTCTAACAATCTCTAACCTCTCAATTCTTTCACAATCGACAACTGCAGCTCCTCTCTCAAAATCTGTTGCCGCCGTCCTGCAAACTCCGGGAGCTTCGCCGCCTGCTTCTCCTCCGAAATCAGCGCCACCGTCGCCTCGGCTGTGTTGTCCGCCAGCTTCGCCTGTCCGGGAAGCCACGCCGTTCATCTCTTCCGCACCTGTTCCGACTACAGAGACCAAAAAGAGGGCCTTAGCCGCTGCTTCCCGTCGTCTCCTCCAGCGTGTGCGGCTTCAGCGCGCCGTCGTGGCTTGTGCTCGCCGGGCAGACGCGCTGTCATAGCTCCCTGACGCCTCTGCCCCGTTCCTTTTGTTAAACGGTTGCTCATCGGCTCAATTAGTGTCCTACGTGGCATTTAGTATGTGACACGTAGATTAAAAACTTGCCACGTCATTTTTCTGATCGCTGGAAAATTGACGCGAGTTCTATTTGCAAGAAATTAAAAGTTAATGTATTTAATTGCAAAATATTGAAAAGTCATGTTATAATTGCAATTTGAGGCAAAATTGGTTCTTTATTTGGCTATTTTTCCTTTATATTAACAAACCAATTTTTATCATTATTATATGTGAATTTTTATTTTAAGACATTTCCTCCATATCTATTCTCTATCATATGTATAATAATGCAGTCGAAGATTTTCAAATTTTTTTGAAATCAATTGGAAATCAGTTGAATGAAAATTTAGAAATATTTTACAAAATGAAGGTTTATACATATATGCCCTCTAATCTAATTTGCACCACTAACTCACGGTTAATACAGTTAATTTCTTTTAGTTCCACGGAGGGAGGGAGAGATAGAGAGTTATTCTTTTTGTTTCTTTTTTCTTTTTTGTTCTTTTTATTTTAAAAAACAAAACAAATAATCATAAAATATTCAATATGTATACTAAAATTGAATATCATGATAAGAGTTCTATTTTTATCATATGTAAAAAAAAGGATTTAAATATCATTTATGTTTACATTATATTTTGAAATAAATTTTCAAACTAACTTCTTAAAAATCAACCAATTTCACACCGATTTATTTGAGAAAAATTATTTACTCATTTTTTCCTTTTTTAGAATGCTTTTGTCTTACAAACTATAGCTTCACGCATTCAAAATTCATGTGTTTGTCATAATTAATTATGTCAATAACTATAATATTTTTTTTATAGAAATGTTAAAAGGATTATGGAATTTTAATGACTTATTTATAAAAAAAAATTATGTAAACTTAATTTTTAATATGATGTTAGAATTAATATTCATTTTATATAAAAATAAAATATATAAATATTTCCATGCATCGCATGGAGCGAATACTAGTTTTACTTATATACATTGATAAATTTGATTTAGAATACAAGCCATATAATAAATTGAACTCTATATGTACATGAACTTAACAAATATAACAATAATAGATCATTTTGTTGATTCCACTATGTTATACTATAAATTATATTATTGCCACATTTGTTTCATTCTAGATTTTGACTGGTGATTCATGTCACATATAAAGGGTTGAGGGCTGGAACGACCATATAACAAGAATTCTTGGAATGTCGTGGCATTCTTGATTGGTGTTGAGCTAACTATGGTGCAAAGTCGTATCTCTTTGGTTAATAAAATTCAAAAAGTTTATCGATCCCGAGGAGTGCAGATTCATAATAGGCATATAGAAATCATTGTACGTCAAATAACATCAAAGGTCTTAATTTTCGAAGAGGGAATATCTAATGCTTTTTCACTTGGAGGACTAATTTGATTGTTACGGGAGAGGAACGTATGGGGCGCGCGTTGGAAGGAACAGTTTGTTACCTTATGTATGTAATATTTTGTATCTTTGAAGTTTTATACTCCCTCCGTCCCATTCATAATGTCCCACTTTCCTATTTTGGTTGTCTCATTTCATTTTTGGCAAAGAAAATACACATAAAAAGTATGTGGATCCCATGTGGGTCACACCTCCTTACACTCATCAATTTTCCCTCCTTAATCTCAGTGCCCAAAAGTAATGGAATATTATGAATGGGACGAAAGGAGTATTTATTTGCCTAATAGCAAAATCACTATTTTCCAAATTAAACTCAATATTACAAAACTTTGCAAACATATAATACTCGTGCATCGGACAGTAGAAATCCAACTATATAATTAATTAAGAAATCTATAAACCATACATCCATTTCTAGGTACAAATGAGTCGAGATTTGATCTTTCTATTTTTAAAATCCGTAATTATAGATTATTGAGAACACATAATCTTTTAGAGAGTTGAGATTTGACAGTTGAATTAGCGGAACAAATTAATCAAATAGATGCAAAAGAGAGAGGAGGGGGGACGATTTTTTCCCATGCATGTTAGATGTGCTTTTCAATTAAATTTGGCAGTTTGATTTCTCCTAAATTTACAAAATTGTTACTCAACTGATTTATATTCATGTGTCAGTATAATATAGATTAAAAAATTATAATATTCCAATTAATTATTTATAACAAAATTATAATATATTTTATAATAATTTGATATTTATTATGATAGTTAATTTATAATAGTTGTTTTTACTTTATATAAAAACTAAACCTAGAACATCCTCGTGCGCAAATACTAATACACCCTAAATTGTGAATTAACCGCTGTTAGCTACAGTGAGTGTATTTACAGAAAAATAAAAAACAATTAGTGTAGTTGAGGGTGAATAATAATGAAAATTGGAAGACATGATATATAGACAAGGGTACGTAAAGAAGTGGGATGTCTGTGTGGACAGAGGGAGGTGTAGAGTTATGGGGATAATTTAAGGTGAGACAAATGGTTTCGATTTTCCCAATGTGGGTTGTTCATGAATGGGACAACTTTGAAAGCTCATGATAATTGCTTTTGCTTTTGGATCTACGACTTGTGTTTTCCGATTTGATTAGATTTAGAGCTCCCTTACCCTACCCCCTACCCCCTGCCCCTGCCACCTCATCTTTTTTCTAACTACTTTTTCGAATGTCCATTCAATTTTTTCTCAATACTATATGGATAACCGGACTACATTTTAGACAATATCTATATCCTCTCTTTGGATCATTTGCAAAGTAATCTATATTCATGTCAACTAATCACATTTCTATACAAAGTTATCTATATTCATTACAAAGTAATCCGATTTTCATAAACTACGAATGTAATGTTTGCCACACTACATTAGACAGATCTTACACGAGATTTTGGCTTTGAAGATTCTAGTGGAATCTAGACTCCTTTGACCGTTTACTCAACTCTCCGTTTGATCATTGCTAGATCTCCCCCTTTTTTTTGGATGGTACATATGTTTTGACTTCAGATACCTCTTCTTTTTAGGAATAAATCAAATGGATCATAGTCCCTCATAGTCCTAGCTATTTGCGAAAAATTACTACGGCTTCTCATTTAATGTTCGTGCATGCAGATATGCTTCAAAATTAAATCTTATTTCCATCTTAATTTAATAGCACATAGAAAGAGGGTTAACTAGCAAATAAATTCCTATGATTTGCAGCGAAATATAATTAAATCCTCATCATCATACTTTTCGCGACTTCGTCCCCCGACGTTCTTAATTGAAGGGCATCCAAGGGGATATTCCCCTCAACCACGACTTACAATTTCCTCATCGGTAACCTCATCACTCTTCTTGGCAATGGGTTTTGGAGTAGCAGGCCGGCTACAGTATAGGGGGAATTTTTTTCCTGAATCCTCCTTCACCATCATGCGGTTGGAATCACTGAATTCGTCCGAGGGAACACGGGGAATGAGGATGGATTGGAAGAAGCCGAGAAGGTGCATTAAGGAAGTGAATAAGGTGACGACGGCAGGGACGTCGAAGAGGACGTGGAGAAGGGTGGATTTGCTTGCACCAACAAAGCAGAAGGTAAACCTCGGAGAAAAAGAGAATGAAGAAGATGACGTTGGACGCCTTGAACAAGTCATTGCACAAGGACTTCAGTTTGACCACAACGGGCTCTCGATTCTGATTAATTTCAAAGCAAATAAATTAAGTTGTTAAGTTGAGAGAGAGAAAGAGAAAGTAGAGACAGGACTGCAATGCTTCCATATTTAGGTTGCCCACCCAAAAAAGAGAGAAAATCCTAACATTGCAAACTCAGTTGCGTTTGCCGTTTAAGTTTAGCAATCTGACCTATTTTTATGAAATGATGATGATGATTTAATTGTTTTTCGCTGCAAACTTTAGGGACTAAATATTTGCTAAAAACAATAAGATCCTAAGTCGTCATGAGTTTGGATCATAGCTTAACCCAATCCATGAGCCTAAATCAATCTAGCATAATGGTTAAAGCCCAGACTAAGCGCCTCTACAAAATCCATTTTACTTTGGAGGTGGAAGTGGAACTTAACCCAAAAAAGAAAAAGAAAAAACTTCCATTGTAAGTAGTGTTTATCATTATCATCAGATTTTATATACTAAGAAATGAAATAATTAATATGCGAGTTATTATAGTACATAGAAGACATAGAAGTTAGAACAGCAATTAATCTACTAAAAAGAAATACTAGAACCATTAATAAACATCCCCCTACATCCGCGGAGGTAAAATAGAAATAGAAATAGAATAGAAATAGAAACAGAAATAGAAATAGAAATAGAAATAGATATAGATATAGATATAGATATAGAAATAGAAATAGAAATAAACAAGGCAAGCTGCAATTCATTCCTCCAAGAAAACGAAAGAAGAAAAAAACATTACGAGTGGCGACCCTTGTTGAAAACAAAGAGCAGCAGTTGAAAATCAGAGCTGCTGCCAAGAAAGAAAAGAAAAAGGATGACAACATTGAGAGCCGATGACGATTACGATTACCTGTTCAAGCTGGTCCTCATCGGCGATTCCGGTGTCGGAAAATCGAACCTCTTGTCCCGCTTCACCAAGGATGAGTTCAGCAAGGATTCCAAATCCACCATCGGGGTCGAGTTCGCCACCCGTTCCATCCGAGTCGATGGAAAGGTCGTCAAAGCACAGATTTGGGACACCGCTGGCCAAGAAAGGTATTGATCAATCATAGAGAATGTGTATTAAAGTTCGGATGAATGAATGATAATGAATGCAAGTTGAAGGTACCGCGCAATCACGAGCGCTTACTACAGGGGAGCGGTGGGGGCGTTGCTGGTGTACGACGTGACACGGCAGTCCACATACGAGAGCGTGAGAAGATGGTTGAAGGAGCTTCGAGACCACACGGACGCCAACATCGTCATCATGCTGGTCGGCAACAAGGCGGATCTCCGTCACCTGCTTGCTGTTACCACGCAAGAAGCCAGCGATTTTGCCGAGAAGGAGGGCTTGTTTTTCATGGAGACATCCGCTATGGAAGCCCTAAATGTTGACCAAGCCTTCAGCCAAGCGCTGGCCCAGATATACCAGGTTGTCAGCAGGAAGGCGCTCGACACACCTGACGACCCTGCCGCTCTGCCCAAGGGCCAGACCATCAGCATCGCCAGGGACGATGTTTCAGCCATCAAGAAATCTGGATGCTGCTCCGGCTAACAATTTATCACTCATTTGATTGCTGCAGAGTTAATATCTTGTATACAAATCAAGAAACAAACCTGTAGCATTAGCATCTAGTTAGTTGAAGGCCTCTGCAAGATTCTTGACCCCAAGAATCTCACAACCAATGGTGTATATATGTATGTATACAGATTTACTATCTTGCACAATTGGCCCTTCACTTCATCAGTTTACAGATAATTAAGTTGTTGTCCGTCTTCTCAAGCTCAGAGCAGACAAATCGGAACGTTTCCCATGTGTATGGGATGAATTAAACAGTAAGCAACGGTTGCCATTTGAAGCTTCTACTAACAATGGAAGGAATAAGTTAACTGAAACTGCTGATTACATAGATGATAGATCAATACAATCTTGCGATGGGTTTTTATTACAGAAAAGGGATATCATGTATGAAACAACAAGGCCCAACAAAGTTTCAGCTAGCTAGTGATAAACACCAAATGCAATCTGGATCAAACTTTCACTTTTCCTTTTCCTTCGATTACATATATAAACAGATAAGGATTCTTCTATGGGAAAGGAAGTACCCTCCAGTAAGTATCTTATTTGAGAGTGGTTTAAGTTATCAGCATCATCAAAAGACATAATTTCATTCCCCCAAGGTAGAACAAGAACATGGATCACACGCTACCCCAATGCCTTTGTTTTGCAAGATCGAACCAGCTGAAAACCTCATAGCCAACCTGCAAACGGCCAGGAGGAAGTCAAAAAATGGTACATTTTGCAATATGCAATTCCTCTGTTGAACAACCATGAGACTCAAAACCATTTCCTTACTGCGGCTTCCAAATAGCCATGGTGATGTCCAAAACAAATCCACACAGATCATATGTATAAACAAGTTGTATGACAGGCTTATCATTCTACACAGAGCATAGTAGACATTGTTATGGACTTATATCCATCGAGAAAATGCAAGAAAATCCACTCTATTCACAACTTCCCTCTCGTCATCAACCTAGACAAGTAGTACTACCTAAGAACGAAGCCAATCTGCAGAACAATATGGAACAAGAAGAAGGCGGATACAGAAGCCCCAAGAAACAATCCATATTCTGCAGCAACGTTTAGCTGCTAACACATCTTACATACGGAACGGCCTTGGTGGTATTGCAAGCAAAGCTTCTGGCTTTCAAGATAGATATACTAATATTGTGTATCAGCATGTATACGTTTGTGCAACTAAATTATCTAGACAATCCACGCACAAAAGGAAACAGCATGGAGGCGATGACGAATTTTCCCTAGTATATCAAATGCAAACTTGGCCAACAACAGAAACAGAGCAACGCATAACCAATTCGAGAATTTAGAAGCAAGCACAATTACAGAAATGAATCGAAAAAAGTAGGTTTGAAGATGAGTAAATTACGAATGAGAGTCAGCGAGGTTGCTGCAGAGCTTTATCTTTATCATTATCTTTATGGGCAACAGCGGGCGGGGGATGAGATTGTAAGGAAGGGAGTGGATTGGAGCCTTTGATGATCCAACCTAGGGCGAAAAAGGAGACGCCGGCGAGAATAGCGGTTCCCCAGGCCTGAGAGTACCACCTGCTGTACTGTCTTACAGCGAAGCGCCATTGCTCTCTGAGCGTGGCGGTGTCCGGAATCGTCGTCTCGCGGGGGTTGGGATAGTTGGACCCGCCGTTGCTGGGGATTTTTGGCGGTTCAGCCGAGGGTTTTTGTTCGCTTTTGCTCATGCTTATCTCTTTTTGCCCTTTTTCCTCTTTTCAATTACTCCTCTTGCTTTTCTTCTTTTTCTTTATTCTTTCTTTTTTTCATGCCTATCCAATTTTACGAATTACAATTCCCAACATGTTTCCTTTTCGAAATCTCGGATCTTATCTTATTCCAGAATGCTACACCGATCTCGCCGTTAGGGACATTTCCTTTTCTTAGGAGTCAGTTGGGACAACTTACGAAACCAAGTTTTATAATAATATGATTTAGAAAGAAAATTGAAGTGAAAACATTTGACTTATTATCAGAATTAGTAACAAGTATCGCTCACAAGTCATAAACAAATGAGTTGAAAGAAACAGTGGAGAAGATTAGTAACAAAGTGTAGCACCAGATTTATGTTGTTTGCAAATGATGTAAGCGAATGTCATGTGCGGAAATGGGGGTGACATCGTAACACAAGGGAAATAGCAGAATACATATTGTGTTGAGAAGGGCCAACCAAATTTGAAAAACCGTGTCATATACCAAAGTAGCAGTTCTACTCTGAATCATCATATAATATCAGTATCATATACCAAAGCAGCAGCATTATGTCAAAATTATTTGCGACCTTCCACCTTCTTTTGTTCTTTGGCTGCAGAAACAAACCAGCCATCATCAGCTAAAGCTAAGACTCGGGAAGAAAGCAAACCAAAATTGGAATAACAACTTACCAGCTTTCTCCTCTTCGCGTTTCTTAGCAGCTTCTGCTCTTTGCTGTCGTATAAGAGCCAAACGCTCTGTATGTGCAGGAAAGAACAAGATATCAGCGTGGGATTGACTTGAGAAAAACTAAATATCAAATCAAATTAATTAGGGCAACTCAACCAGGCACAATATGCCCACGAGCTTCAAGATGTTCACAATTTGCCCATAATAATAGACATAGACTATGTAATTTAGGTTATTACAATCAATAAGAAATTGACTTGAGTCTTGTCGAGCTCAAACTTGTCGTTCTCGACTCGACAACACTCCTATCAGAAGGTGTAAGAGCCAGCAATGAATAAAACATATTGTCAAGGAGATTTAAACATTACCTAAATCCTTCTTGGCTTGATCGGTCTTCCCTTGTTCTTGCAGCCTCATATATCTTTCGTGAGCTTTCTGTTTCTCAATCTCCTCCCTAAAACAACAGAAATATAATTCTTCATTGATGTAAGCTGAAGCAATTCATAAGAGAACCACAACGTTAACTGTTCGTTAAGCATTGAAATAGGAGGGAGTGCCACGGCGGAATAAACTTTGGTACAATATACTTCTGAATGCCCAACCATAATCAGCCCATAGGTAGCTGAAAGAGGCCCTCACACAACATAACTTCTAATTGTATAAAGACTTGAGAATGCAAGTCAGTATAGAAATACAAGTACTCAAGCATGGTTGTTTTTCATATATATCATAATACAGAGTAACTAACAAACAAAATGCCAAACAAAGCTTCACATGGTTTTTCTTTAGTTGTTTTTCAAATATATCATTATACTCGCAAACAAAATGCAAGAACTGAGGATGGAGCTAACAGCAGTAAGCAGGTACAAACCTTTCACGCCTTGAAAGCTCCGTTGTTTTCTCTAACTGCACAAGAGTAAAGCAAAACCAGTTTAGGGGTTGATGACAAAGTAATAATACCGGGGGAGAAAAAATAGAAGAGACATAGAATTCATGAGTACATCCCAAGCAAAAAGCTTTCTTGAGTAACTTACATCAGCATCACGTGCTTTCAAGTTCTTTGGCTTTACCAGGTTAGGATTCTCAATCTGAATGACCCCCTCGGCACCTTTCGCTTTCTGTTAGCAGCATTTAGCAGAGATGAGGTGAGCCTGTTTACTTTCAATCCATTTATTGAAATCAAAATGCCTACAGAAAATAAATGGCTTTGGAGGAAAGGAGAGGCCCAATTATACTCACTTCAGGTTCGCCCTCAGACTCCTCTTCTGATTCTACATCAGACGTCTCATCTTCAACAACATCAGCTACTTCCTGGTAGCAAAGAAACACTTTATTGTAGAACAAGAAAGATTGAATCTCTTACTGAAATGACAAGTTTGTTATGATAGGAACTGGACTCCAAGTTACATTATAGTGGTCACCAATCAGTTAAAAATATATTACCAAATATATAATTTAGTAAAGCAACAAGCTAGATCCCCTTACCAGCTCCACTACATATTGATATTACCTTGAATACATCAATATAATTGGAAAATCACAAGGTTAACAATCCAATTAATACATTAGTTAACTCATAGCATAAGGATCCACAATCCAGTTCATGACTATGTAACAACTATTTGTTCTCAAAAAAGTTCAAATAATTATTGAAAACACTTTGTGCCACCTTACCAGCTCCATTATAACATTATGCACATATATAAGTGGAAAACTCTACAAATATGTCAACCAACTATAATGCAACTCATTGAACTGATCACTATTACAGTAACCATATTCTTCTGTATAGCCATGCTTCCTTATTGCATTTAAATTTCATAATACACCTAAAAATGTCCTTAAAACTTAAAATATTGATATTTTATATTTATATGAGTGAAGCTCACGAGTATGGTACTAAAAAGCTTTTGGGAAAAATCAGAGGATATAGTACCTTTCTGAAAGTGCGAGGACGAGCAGAGCTACCAGCAACTGGAAAATTGAAAAGAGTAATAATAAAGAACTGGTGAGATTTTTGTTGATCAGCAATACAAGGAGATACAGCAATTGCTGCAATTCTAAAACAGAAAATTTCAAACAAATCTCTCTCTCTCTCTCTCTAACCCTCCCATAATGTTAACTAGGATCCAAGCATACTTTAATATTCAAAAAGCAATATTTTGTACGTGAAAAAGCATAATAATCGAGGAAAGCATTATTTTATGCATAAGAAAGCATAGTAATTGAAAAATATCATCTAATAAATACGAAAGCACATTTCATTTGGAAAATCAACCTTGACCGCCCATCAATCAAGATCTACGGATTAGATTCGATCCTAGTTAACATTATGGGGACTGGGGAGGGATCCTATTTGAACCTCTTCCTACATATGTACATATGTGTGTGCGTGTTCCTGCAACTTCCATTGACTGACAACACAATCACAATCAATGAATCAATACTACAGGTGCTTGAGAGCTAATATCCAAAACCTTGCAAAACTAGAGTACATGTATGTACTGAAGTGAAGGTCAAACAGAGGTGATAAGAATAAAGCAAATGGGTCAAATAGTTTCTCCAAGAATAATGCCTCTATATGATTTGGTATTGAAGAGCACTTAGGTGCAATAGACAAAAGTACACTATGAAAAAATCTGTGTTGTCCCAATTGAGAGCATGTATCAAAGTAGTATTATGTCGTTTTCTTTTGCCAATTTCAAAGGAGGGTGATTAATATCAAACGGGGAGCTGTATGCAAGAGAATAGAACTCTTCAAGAAACCAACACCAGGACACTCTAGCAAAGCATAAAAGGCTTGGATCTAGACTTCTTTCTAATTCAACAACAATTGGAACTTGGAATTTTGCTACATTAGCAAATTTTCAAGTGAAACAGGCAGTGTCCTACTGCTGCAAACCTTTTTCCTTTTTTTAATGACTTCTATATTGCTACGGAATTTTTCAATTGTTTACATATATATATATATATATATATATATATATATATATATACAATGTTTGAAAAAACCCAAAGCGAGCCTCGAGGCGGTCAGCCTCTATAGCGTAAGGCGTAAGCCTCGAGGC
>JAYJMF010000019.1:1907943-1946935 GCA_036873715.1 Salvia sclarea
CCCCCCACAGTTCGACACGTTTATGTTCGGCAGACTCTGAACGGGGTGAGAACTACGTCATTACTTCACCCTAGTATATGAACCCCGAAGGTGCATGGATCGACCGAATAATGCCCCAAACTAACGAGATATGGCCCAAAAAAGGCAAGAAACGCGCCCGATCACGCGCCATTTACCGGAAAGTTTGATTTCGAGGCCCGTGAAGGCCTGACTTAGGAAATTGGCGTCAACATAGTCGTAAGCCTTCGAGTTAGCTTTCCAACGAGGTATAGCACATCGCCACCAGACTACCAGGGGATGAGATATGGCCGAAACGTCAACATCGCTCCGTTCGGCCATATGAACCCTTAGGGTGCATGAATCCACCTGAAACTGCCACAAAGGATCCACCGAATAGTGTCACAAACAAATGACATGGCCAAGAAACGTAAGTAACGCGTCCGGTCTCGCGTCATGGCCCGAAAAGTAAAGGCCCCCTTTCAATTAGTTGTCTTCACCATTGTCTTAGTCATTCGAGTTAGATTTCCAACGACATATAGCACATGGTGAGAGCACCACAATTGACGAGGTATGTCCAAAAGACTACGGGTGCGTGACGGTTCGCGCACTGAGGCCGAAAAATTCGACTTCCGAGGCAGAGGCGGAGCCCATATTCAAAATTGCTCCCAGAAAAGTCGTAGCCCTCTGAATTGGCTTTCCAACAGTATGGGAACGTTGTGAGAAGACCACAATTGGATGAGATATGGCCAAAATGTCGGCGTCGCTCTGGTTAGCCTTTACCCAAACACTGTTTCGGCCATATCTCATTCGTTATAAGTTGTTTTGGAGCCCTTAACGCGTCATCGTGATCCTTATTCATGGCCCTAACGATTGGTAAGGTTGGATTCAACATCTGGCTCGATCGAAATTTTTCTTATTTTCAGATCACTACTTCAGAATCTATTTTTACTGTCGAACTCTAGACAAGGCGTGAACTACATCTTTGTTACTAAACCAACTAATTATTTGGGGCACAACAATCATACTAGAATAATTTGAATGGTAAAAACACAAAGCCTTGCAGATATAAATATAATGCATAAAATACCTCATATTGTATGGTGTGTAGAATCGTGGGTAGTTTGTCCCAACAATGGACAAAAAATCTATATATCTGTACAAATAATAACACATCTCACACTAGAATCAATCAAATGAATACATTTTCCAGTTCCATGACAAAAACTAGTTTAAAATCAACCCTATACAACCTTCTTCGTTTTTCTTTTTCTTTAGATGTTCTGCTCAATCAAAAGAGTAAAACCCAACCAAAACACTCAACTTCACATCCCCTTAAACAATTATCTTTTTGGTGTGTAGTGAACTAGGCAACAAATATCGATATGATGCATCTCAATAGGCCTATCCAAGTATAACTTCGTCAATCATGAAAGAAAACAAAACCTTCAAGAGCTTGTAGATTGATCTCAACGTCCTGTTTTTGCACGTTTCATACTGGTATTAAAAGGTGAGACGCTGCCACTCGGCCCAGGGCTCTCTTCTCTAAAATTTGAATTTAGCATGGCAAGCTCACGCAACTGTTGCCTCTTTAAGACATCTTGTGATTCATCCTAAGGAAAGTGGAGTAAAAACAGCATACTAGTTAGAATCTCGCTGAGATTGCTAAAATTCAATGTCACTTTCCAATATTTATTCATATACACAGAATAATCGAAGTGTGTAATCATGGTGAACTCCCGACATGATCAATATCATACTTGGTTAGAAATTTGAAATCATGTAGTTTTCTTTAACGAGACAAAATTAGATTTAGATCTTACCACTGGTTTCAGCAATTCTTCAATTATCTCCTGTGCTTGTCTCAGTCTCATATCAACAATATTTGCTGGTAAATCAGCCTCAATTAAGATATGGAGTGGTTCATTAAGATGCTCATAGCCAGGTCGTCCACGCAGCTTCTCTTCCTGCAACTTGACATATGTAGCCAGTGGTAAACATTTGCTTAACATGTGCAACTTAATATGAACATCAATGACAATCATAGTTCCAAAGATTTCATTTCATTTTTCTCTTACTTCACTATGTGGCTGTTTCATGCTCAGTCGGCAAAAAGAATAATAAAAATGAAGCATCATAAAAACACTGCAGTACCTTGTCAGGGTCCTTTATTGAGCCTTTCCCTCTAATATATACCCGGCATCCAACAGTGGCTTCAACTCGTTTAAGTGAATTTCCTCTAGGACCCAAAAGTCGGCCGACAAAATTGAACTGTGAAGAAATTAAATGCTAATAAGAAGAACATCCTGAGAGAAGCAAGCATTTTGTTGCTAAGAGTGACACCAAGCTATGAAGGATCAACAAGGGATGTGAATCCCGCCCATTCAAATATCTTACATTAGGAAAGCTGTCCACAGGAATATCTAAGCGCAAAATCCTTTTGACTGTGTATGAACTAGGACTTGCTGGTGCTCCTTGCCAATCCATAGTCATTCCATGAGGCCCACCCAATCTCTGCCATGTAAAGAAGAGGTAAGAGAGGGTCTTCTTAATTGTGAAAGAGACTAAAAAAGAATAATAAGATACAACTGACACATTGATATGTGTAATGCATGTGATGTGATAAGCAGAAGTTCAGCAAGAAAGAGATAATCAATTATTATTATTATTGGTTCTGTTATTTTGCACAGTTCAAGTGAGAGAGATATTTCATCACCGCTAGCAAGGCTAAAAGTAGAAAAGAAAATCAAAAGTGGATCATAGCTCACGAAACGCAAAACCGAACCAATCAATGATTGCACAGCAAGTGTGACCATAAACATGTCTCACAAAAACCACAACTAGAAAGATGTTGCCAATTGGATGGGCTATTGATGATCTAATGAACATATCCAACAGCTATTTTTCACAATTAAATAGGCAGTTAATGATCTAATGAACATATCATAGAGCTGTTACAAGGTCTTAAAGACATTTTCAATATAGAAGTTTTCCAGATCTGAAGTATGTTACGAGTAAGACAATAAACATGTCTCACAAAAACCACAACTAGAAAGAAGTTGCAATAGCACTTATGTGGATATGCAAAAAAAGTGGACTGAGATTGTGGCCGATAAGTTAGGATCATACTGAACAATGGAGGCTCCTTAAATTTACAACACTATCAACATCAAAAAGATGATGACTTCAGTCAAAAAGTTCCTAGTTGAATAACATTATCTTTCAAGAATAATTAAATCATCCATTATAAGTTTGAACTACATCAAGAATTTGTCCCACAGCCCCACCTCGCTTCCCACCAAGTCTGAAACCAAGCCTAGATAGTGTGATTGTCCATATTAAGTCTAGCTACTTGAGTGAGTACTTGATGGAAAATATAAGATATTCAACCTTAGACTAGTACATTGTTTAATCTTGTAAGAGCTCAGTTAACTACCCAGATATCTATCTTGTCTTTCTCAAAGTTAAACTAAGACTCTTTTTAGTGCTCCACATAAGGCATATGAAATCACACTAGAGATCATGCTTTTCAAAATGTGCATAATTCTGCAGTGGGAAAATTTGCAATCCTAATATCTAGTTTATTACTTATTTACAGCTTAACAACCCCGCCAGATTCTCTATTATAAAGGAAGAGAGTATTAGAGTCGGAAATTTGATTACCTCTTGCGGAAGTCCATTCCAGCTTGCTAACCCAGTCCCAGCAACATTTGACAGAGAGTTTGCAGAGGCCATTGGGCTAGGACTCCTGTGTCTTAGTCTTTCAAGTTCACTAAAGCTGTGATTCGGCACCATTCCAGTAACCCGCAAGATCTCTTAAATGCGAAAAGAAGATTGTTGTGAATAACTAAAAATGCGAAAGTCGCATTCTGAAGATTACATGCTTCCATGAAGACCAAGCTAGGGCATTTCAAATAAGTTCATTTATTGATGATTGCAATGATTTACTTAGCTAGTGTTTTTTGGCCATATAACTAGGTCGTGCCGACACACCGATAGAATCTCAATATGGTTTGAATTCAGATCCAATTTATACAAAAGAGAGTATCAAATTAGTCTAATAGAGAGAGAGAGGCAGAACCTTGATTCAAGAGTCTCGTGGAAATGGGAAGAACTTGCATAAAAGGCCCAAGCTTATGATGCTCCGCCAACAGCTCCGACAAGTACTGATTACTAAATTATAGATAAAAATAACCAAAAACTGTCAACTGCATATATATATGTGATGAAAGAAGATAAGTGAATATGCATATACCTATCTACATCAGGGTTAGTTGAAGTAATCTGCGGAGAGGCAGCCCGAGCAGGCGAAAAGTTGGAATTGTAAAGACCCGACATTAGAAAAATCGGCTCAGCAATCGATTTGGATCAAATCGATACAAAAGCAGCTATCATAGGAAAATAGGAAGCGTAAGGTATGGCGGCGTGGCGAGAGAAGAGCTGCGCAAGAGGAAGATGAAGATGAAGATGAAGAGGTTGGGCGGCGCTAATTGGGGGAGGCTGCGCTGGCGGTAGATTCAGTATCATTAACTATTTTTATTTTTATTTTTATTTTTCTTTCAGTGTGTAAGTATAGCATCGATCTCAATTTCGATGTACATCAACTAAATTGCAAAATTCACATTTTTATTGGAGATATTTTTCTTATATAGTTTTGTTCTTTTTCGAAATAATCCTATTCTATTTATAAAACATACATTTTGAATTAAAGATCCCAAGCTTTAATTCGATATATACATTTTATATAGAAAATGAAATATAATATTTTATTTTAAAATTCTGAAATATATATAGATATATGGTCTATACATTTATATGTGTGTCATTTCTATTTTTTTTTTCTTTTTCTTTTAAATATTATTAATAATTTTAGCTTTTCATTAATTTATATATTAATAAAAAATCTCATTTATACAAAAATCATAATATCACGATAAAGTCTAATTTATTACTACTACTATTTGTTTATATAGCGTAAATATACTTGTTAAATTGTATCTTGAGGTTGGTCTAGCATGATTGTAGAAAGCATTAATTGTTTGTAAAAACACAAACTTTTCCTGAAATTTTGGTTTTTAACCAAATCTGTTATATTGTTCTAAAAATAGAAAAATCTTATAAAATTTTAGAATTTGATCTAACTCCAAAGTTCGTCGGCATGATATTTGATTTTTCAAAGTTTGATGGGCGACATTGTTAGAAAGCTCTCGACGGTAACTCTATAATGGTATACTAATACATAACACATAAATTCAAATTGCAACAAAAATACATACATATAAATTTTCAAGAAAATGATTTTATTCCATCCTAACAATACGGATACTAATAGAATTGTATCATCGAGAACTTCCATACGGTACTTTCGAATTTTTAATCGTACTTCAAACAATAAAGTTACAATCCAACGAAGTTCAAACTCGGGACAAATTCCAAATATTTGTAAAATTCAAATTTGAACAAAATTTATACATTCATAGACCTTGTAAAAATGGTAGATTTAATATTCTTAATAGGAGCATATTTGTTGTTTTGAGCTAGCGTGTGATGTGGAGATGATGAGTGAGTAGTTGTGTTTTCTTAATTTGCATCTTTCTTTTGATAGGCAAATTGAATAAACAATTGAAAAAGACAAAAAGAGAGGTTCACTAAGGCACATAATCATTCTCAAGTTGAGGAAGCGTCCTTGTTGGTGTAGCTGCAGGTGCCTTTGTGGCGCCAATGGCTGTCATATAGAGAGCCTCACTGCCTTCCGCAGCCATCTCCATCTTCTTCCTCTTCATCTTCCTCTTCCCTTTCCTCTGCTTATACTTGCACCAAAACAACAACACCAACACCAACACCAACACACCACCAACAACAAAACCCCACACCTTCTTCGACCCACGAGGATTTGGAGGAAGACTAGGGATTGATTCTTCCGCCACAACGGAAAAATGGCCCTGTCGGAACGTCGTGCAGACGCCACCCGGCAGCATATCGCTGAGGGTGACGGAGCCGTTGACATCGAAGAAAACACATTTGGCCGTGGGCGGCAGCGGCAGCAGCTCCGAGAAGTGGATGGAAATGGGGCGGGCCGAGGCCCGGAGGTGGAGGTGGAGGTGGAGGAGAGAAGGGGGCAAGTCTAATTGACAAGCGAGGAGGCCTACGACGGGGGCCAAGTAGGTGTAGCCTGGGAGAGGAGGGTAGTAGAGGGTGGAGCGGTTGGCCAAGTTGTGGTAGAGGAGAGCGAGCCTCTCGACGTAGGGAGAGGTCACGACGCCCGTGGGGATCTCGAATTCGTGGTAGCTGCTCACGCCTCGCGTCATTAGGCTGCCGCTCTTGAGCCTCATGGCCGAGACGAGGATGCCCGAGAGGTTGGAATTGGAAGAGATTGATGCGTCGTAAGCCACTCCCGTCTTCGCCCGCCGCCGCCCCAGAAATGCCTCCAAAGCATACTCTTGGAGGAGGCCATCTAACTCAGAGGCAGAGCTACTGCCATTGCTACTATTTGATTGAATTTGAGCAGTCACGGTCACAGTTATTGTGCAGAGCAGCCACATTGAGACGAGAATCATGGTATCAAATCCAACCACTACTTAATCCATTTTGAATAATAATCATTTTCAGCAGATATAAAGGGATATTTTTATACTATTTGTTAGCCAACGCAACAATATATCGTAACAGATCTCCTAAAAGCGTGCCTCATATCTTTTTGCATTTTCAATCAAGATTTGTTGTTCCTTAAATTAATTATCTGCATATCTAAATAATTGAAAGGACCTAACAAGAGCAAGCCTAGTTGATGGAATGTTTTGAATTGAGAAACAAAAAATGAAAGACAGTGTGTAGGTAGGTGTTTATTCAAATCGGAGTTGGGCGGTGGCGGAGGCGCTTCTGAAGAGAGAGATAGAGATATCCTGCGGCGGAGAGGTGGGGGAGTCGGGGAGAGATACGGAGTAGAAGATGGGATTAACTTGCGCAACCTCATCGTTGCCCTCATCCACGTAGATAACATCCTGCGACGTCAGCTGGTGATATTCCACGATCTCTCTCAGCACCCTGTTCTCCCGTGCGTACACTGAGTTCTCATGAGCCAAACGCGCCTTCTCCGCCAGCAGCGTCTCCAGCTGATTCCGTATCTGCACCCGCCATTCAAATTCAATCCAATATCATCATCAACTTAATTTCATTTACTTTACTAGTTGTTGTACCATGTCGTCGTCGTCGTGGTGAGAATGTGTAACACCCTTGTCTCGAGCATCTCTGAGGATCTTGTTCTCCTCTTCCAACTGCGAGCACCTCTGCTTTGCAAAAGCCAGGTCTGCTTTCATTGTTTTCAGCTCTCTGAGGAGTAGCTTTGCTTTAGCAGCAGTCGCCATCGCCACCTGCACTAATTTGTGTTATGCCGTCCCATCCCTCGTTCAATAACAAATTAAGCAAGCAACCTTACGTCGCGAGATGCCTTGAGCTGGTCCTCTTGGGTGGTGGGGTTCTTGGGTTGTGCTTGTGCTTGTGTTGGTTTCTGGTGTGGGTCTCCCTCTTGTCCTTGATTACTCCCCTTTCTCACTATTTGGATTTTACGTTCCTGAGGTATCGTCGCCTTGCTGCTCTCCTCCAAGGTTCGGCCGATGGTGTCCCTCATGGAGGAGGCGAGCGGGGCGCAAGTGGGAGTGTCTACTTTCTTAGAGTGCTGGGATATTAATTATTGGATTGATTGATTAAGATATTTTGATTAATGATGAAGAAGAAGAAGTTATAGATGTATTGAGCTGACCTGAGTAGTGGGATGATGAGGAGCCCTTGGTGAGTCTCTTTTTTGGGTATGAAGATGATGATGATGATGATGATGATCTGTTGGGTGTGAGTTAATGTTATCATCCTCCAAAATGGCTTTAGCCTTTCTAGCAAGAACTCCCCAGAAGCTCCCTGTTTCATTTGAACTCCCCATTCCTGTGTAGTCATATGTGGGACCTCCCTGCATTTATTCCCTCATTTATCTATTAAAACTATTTCATCACATATATATATATATATCCAATCTCATGTCATGCATGCAATTAAACAAACTATCCATATTAATATTGAAAGAAAGAGACACTGCATCTGCATGAGAGGTTCGAGGAAGAAACCGTGGAGTGGCGATGGGCGGTGGAGGCGGCGATGGCCTGAGCGGCGAGGGAGGAGGTGGCGGCCCATTCGCCTTCGTCGGGTGGTGCCTTCTTTTCCTCCTTGAAGGTGGATGATCTTGTCATCCCTCCTCCTCCTCCTCCTCCTCCTCCTCCTTGTCTCCTCCTTAATGCCATTTTCTCCTTTAATTAATTTTTTCCCTTTCCTTTATTCCTATGTATCCTCTAATTCATTTGTTTTCCAAAATCTATTTCTCTTGTCGATGAATTGAGGAGAACCTGCCCGATCCGGCCGCTACAACCGGAATCCACTAAATGGATCGATGTGTTGTTCTTGATTTTTTAATTGCAATTTGATAATGATGATCATAGGAAGAAGAAGACGAAGAAGAGGAAGTAAAGAAGGGCCATAACGAATTCAAAGAAAACAAGAAAATGGACGTCAAGATGTGTTCTAACGACTTTTCCTCCTTTTGTCTTACCTATATACATTTATACCGATTTAATTATTTATTCCTATATATTCATCACAACCCAATTAAAATTTGATATTTAATTATGCAGCACACATGTACCCATGTATAAATAAATATCATTGAATAGCCTCAACTCTCTCAAATGCAACAATAAATAAAATTCGCAATTTCGCTATAATATGAAATAATAATTTTAATATATTGAAAAATATTGTGGTAACAAATTTGTCGGTGTGTGTATTTATTAATTAATGAATCAAATAGGAGTATTTTTTTTTTTCCACGAACAAAATAGTGTAATGTTGTAGGGGACGTGAGTTTTACAATTTAGGGTTGAGAAATTAGGAAAAAAGGCGTGGGACCCATGGACAAGGTGATTGGATTTGCAGCCAACCATCACGTGCGGAATGTTATGTAGAGAGAGAGGTGAAGAGTCAAAAATGTCCCAATTTGGGCGCACAAAACAACGTGGGAAGGAACTCTGAAGCCGCGAACGCTTCCACCAGCTTAACTTCTTCTTCTTCTTCACAGCCCAGCCGGAAAAATTCTACCTCAGATCTCTGCGCGTTTCCTTCTTCTCAACACACCAATTAATCGCCTCTGCAACTCCAACAAAGGTCTCGGCTCCTAACCTAATCTTCTTTTAAGGAATTTATGTCGATTTCCATTTAGATTGCTTCCGTAGGGCAGCGTTGCTTCGCCCTCATTTGTGTTTTCCGTTTTCAGCTTAGATTTGCCCTAAATTGGAAGGTTTTGTAGTTAATTTGGGGATTCCTGTAGCTCAGGTCAGGTCAGCTCAGCCCAGCCCAACCCAGCCATGGGGTCTGCGCCTGAGGTGTGTGCAACTGCAGATGAAGTTATGAAAGAAGAAGTTATCTTTGGAAGTTGGAATTTGATTTGTAAAGTAGGAGACGAGGAAGCGAAGAATGTGGCCGGGCCAGCAACGCCGGAGGAGAATGCAGAGCACAACCACCCGTCGTCGTCTCCACCCCCTTCTTCCCCAAATGCAACCACCGTAGAAACCCCGAGAGAGACCTTGTTCGACTCGTTTGCTCACCCGGGCTCTGACAAGCTGTTGCTGGCCCCACGCCACCGGAAATACAGGGAAGACTCGCGCAACCATGTCGTCCGACGCCTCAACTTCACGTCTCTCATCAAGGATTTTGATAAGGCGGCCGAGGAGGATAGCGATGAGGAGCGTTTGTTCGAGATCGTGTATGCCACCATCATGGATGCTATTTTTGCAGAGCGGGCTGCTGCTGCCAGTGAGGGGACGCCGCCTAAATCGACTCAGCTTCTCACTGGGGTGGCCGACACCTGCCCGCCAGCGCCCATCAAGTCGGCGAGAAGGCAGCGATGTTTCGACAAGGAAATATGCAAGAAGCTTCAGTTCTGAGTTGACCTTGGAAAACTACAGTAGCATTTATCCTTCACATCATATTGGAATATCACTTGTAGGATTGATTGTTGAATACCAAGAACGAGTAATTTAGTTTTTCTCATAATGGCCAACCAACTGAAAAAGTAATCATCAATTCAGCAAAATTTGAAAACTCATCTTCTTCTTCCTATCTTCTTGCTACAACTAACAAGGTCAACATATATATAGCTAAGATATTCATGAAGGTTTAAGTATTCTTTTGTTTGCTACATGTCATGGGGATATCTCTTTGTTCTACACCTTCTACCAGCAATTCAAATTAAAAAAAAAAATATGAAAACAAGTACAGAAAACATCAGCAGTGAGATGAGCCTCTTTATTGTGAAGTGTCCACTGAGAATCAATTTACCAAATCTTCTGCACCTGAAAACAAACTAACCCCATAACCATCTGCCGCATGTGCCGGAAAACATAGGTATCGACGGTTTATTGACTTACTTTCGAGACCCTAAGAGTTAATCAATCTCCTGTCACAAAAGCTTTGTCTTCGTAATATCTTCTCTCACTTTCGGCTTTCCTCTCATTTCGTTTCTGCAAAAACCCGCTTTAGTCGCTTACTTTTGTCCAATAAACTCACAAACATCATTCAGCTCTAATAAACAATTAGAGAAGTGGAACCTGGTATGCATCATGATTCGATACGATCCTCTTGATTATCGTGCTAGTTGTAATGTCCTGAGGGCTTTCCAATAGCTTAAAAAGACCCATACTGATTGGAACTTCATATGGATTCTCCTTCTCCTGCAAAAATGGCAGTGTTTTGTAGTTACAAATTTTTCTACAACAACAGCAAACTTAACTAATCCTTAATTAATAGCTCTATGTGTCCAGATATTTTAGTGGTGAAGTCTCCAGACTCCAAATCTTTTAGCAGTGTACCTTCTGAAAATCATTATCCTCAGACACAGATCCATGCACAACCAAAGAGATATTGAAAGTCGTAATCTGCAGCAACAGGAATTAGAAATTAGATGGAAATGGTGACAATAGGAAGGCTTGGTTTCAACCATGTAAGATGATACTTATCAAAGCATTACTTCAGCATATAATCCATGATAAACACTCATTGGAATTGTATCTCAGAATAAAGAAACTAGCAAATTGCATGTGTAAAATTCAACAGAAAAGGATTGTTAATGTATGTTCACTCAGTATTGTATTAACTAGTAAGTCATGTTAAATAAAATAGAATATTCTCCTTCAAGCTGGATGAAGAGGAAGCATTTGTTCTTGGACAACGTACCAAAATGCTTAAGTGGAATTCAAAGAATCAATGATGCAGCCAAAAATTAAATGAACAGAAAATACAATCTGCAGTTGCAAATGCCAAGTATAAGGATCGAAATGAATCTGGTGTTTCGATTCAAGCTTTTTAGCTTGCTCACTCTGAAGAGCTTATTGTAGTTTAAAGAAGCACAGAGTTATTGTCAAATAATGATAAGGATGCACCTGAAAACTTAAATACCATAGTACATATTGCAAATTGCATTGGGACTTTTTTGTTGATTTAGAACCTGAGTGATGCCAACTCATTTTTCAATAAGAACGAAGGAATACAAATTTTAACCAAAGATATAAATGGTAAGCACAGTACGCTTACTTAGTATTTTATATGTTAGTTCTCCCAGTAGCTCTTTACCTCTACTAGACTTAAACCATAATGCAAGGGAATGGAAAAATGTACATGCAGATAACTAACTAGTAAAATGTGAATTCATATTTACCATATCTTTCGACACCTCCATTGGGGCACCAATTATAACCTCGTCCACATATCGGCAAGCCAATACACTCAAGCTTCTTTCATGAAGATTCATGATTGGACGGTGATGTCCTCTTTTTGCACTACAATAGACATGATGAAGAACATTTATCAAATATTTGCCTCAAGCCTCTGCAAATATAATATCATTATTCTTACACTCCGAGACCACAGTTACCAAGCCCCTTAATACAAGTTATTTTGGATGCTAAGCACAGAATGCATCCTCCCTCAGCACCACTTAGAATTTCACTATAATCACACTATTGGAACTTTGAAATTTTTAGAGATGGCTATGCATGTAAATATTACTATATGAGTATGTAAACATTATTTTTACAAGATGTAATTTCTTATGCTGAGTTAGATTTTATTATTTGCATGTAAATGGAACCAGCCACTTTCATTCAAACTGTAAACATCCTTCAGCCACGCAATTACTAGGCTATCCCTGACCAACTTTTTAATGCCGTCAGAGAGTTTACTATTAAAATTAAGTAACCAGATTCAACAAAAGCACAAAAATTGCTTCTAGAAAACTCTGATGTCTTTTTTATTGGACAATTTGATCCATTCAAATTCTAGAAAATTATTCAGCTTTACCAAGCAGGAACTATACAGTCCTAAATATCACTACATTCTTTACTCCGTCAATCACTCAATTGTCGTCCCAACAAAGAAAAACAGCAACCTAAGTGGAATTCTGTCATTCTGGACAGCTTGATCAAGCAAAAGTAAGCTTCACTTAGGAGTTGATAATTCACTATCTACTCCATCAGAGAGAATAGCAAATATAACAGGAGTTGTTAATAGTCGAGGGTTTGGTTATGGTCTGTCAAGGATCATGAGTTACAACCATTTCCAGGTAAATTTGAAACGAGCATCTTTGGAAGCCTATTATTCGCTAGCTCCTAAAAGTGCTTACCTAGGATTAGTGTTTATCTTTTATAGACTAGGATACATCAGTTTTTACATGCAAAAGACAATCCATTTAGTAAAATTTAAAAACTCACTTTATGGAAAAGGGAAAAATCATCTAATAAATGCAGAAGAATAAGGATTATTACCTAACATGATGATCGGTATGGATGCCAACAAGAAGAAAGTCACCAAGCCCTCGGGCAAGCCTGAGTATCTGTAGAAAACAAAAAAATAATTAATAGCAGAAGTCGTAAACAAAGTATTCTATTGTTTGGAATAGTAGTAATAATGTCATGAGATAATTCAACAAGACTGCAACACGAGATAAATGCATGTGACGTCGATAGACATTAAAATCTTAAATGAAGCATACATTCTCCACCACAGTACTGTGAAATGACCTGAATTAATAAATTCATCAAATAACACCAAAATGGAAACATCACGTACCTCCACATGTCCAGCATGGAAAAGATCAAATGCACCGTCTATGTAAATTATACGAGCATCAGGTCCAGGGCCCTAAAAGAAAAGCGAAAATAAATTTCAAAAGCTAACTGATATGTAAATACCTAAGTGGCACTTTTATGAATTATGCTTAACGATGTGGTCAAGAGAGGTTGAATCAATCTTGCATTCAAAATAATATCACAAAGAATAGCTCAAGAATAAAGAACTCACGCGTTCATTTATATTCGAGGCATGAGATGAATGCACGTTAGCAAGATACAGATGGAAGGGTAGCAAAATGAAATGGTATCCAAATATTCAATAGATTTTCGGCATATCTAGAAGGAATGTTTTGAGATGAGCTGTGAAATTCCCATTATTGATACACATACCTTGCCGTTCGAGAATTGGACAATTCTGCGAGAGGTAGGTAGAAAATGAGATATCCGTGTCCCACTAGCAGAGACACCATCTTCAGATTTGTTGCTGCGACCATGGCTGAACTGTCGTTGCAGAGTCGAACGGCCATTGCTAAATTGGCGTTGCAGAGATGAGTGGCTATTGCTGTCCCCAGTTGACCTCTCTCTCACACAAAGAAGCATACGGCCTAGTAGACAAAATATTCAGACAACGAGGACTTAATTCTTTACCTTCGAAAGCCTTCACCAAAATATAGAGGCAATAACTAATACTATAACAATATAAACCGCATCCCTGCATATTCATAACAACGTGTGCGCATCGAAAAGGTTACAGCATCTGATACTATTTTTAGTCAAAAGCTATAATGCAATTACTCACACCTAACACATATAGGTAAACAAACAAGAAAGGCGAGTACAAACCAACAATATCAGTGCTGGAAACCCCTTCAGTGCGCTTTATCTGTTTATAACGGCCGACCTTCTTGGCAAGGGCATAGGCATCAGAGCCATCAGGAAGAACGCAAGGGTCATCCCCATGAATAATGTAATCAATGTTGTACTCATCAAATAGCTTTCTCATGAACTCCTCGGTGATAGCATAGGGAGCATCAGGGATAATTTCGTCCACCCATTTTACACCACTAACCATGATCATCCTAAGGCATCGACAAATTCAGATTAATTCATCAATAAATGAATTGCAACATATCAGGTATGAACGAATAGACAAAGACTTGAAAGCTGTGAAATTGGAAATTGAGAGGAGGTTTGATTTTGTTGAGCTGGAATGAGGGTACCTCTCGTGAAGAGGAGTAACAGGAGGGCCCTTGTTGGCGATAATCTCGGCATCGCTGACAACGCCGACGACCAATTGGTCGCCGAGAGCTCGGGCCTGGCGGAGGGCATTGCAGTGGCCGTAATGCATCATGTCGAAGCAGCCGTCCATGTACACCCTAATTGGCCTCTTCTTCTTCCTAATGTGAGGCAGAGCGAAGCGGTGGAAACCAAGCAGAGATAGACCAATTACAAGCCCGCCGATCAACCACGACGCCCCAATCCGGTGGGCGCTCCCCCCTTCCCAACCCATTTCCTCTTCGCGCGCTCTCTCTGTTGATAGATGTATGTAGTCGAATTCGATGAATATGAAATGAATTGATTCTCAAAACGTGAAAAATCAATGGATAGCTATAGTATGTCGGTCTCAGTGAATCAATCCAATTCGAATTTGTGATATGTGCAAGGGAAGGAGGATGCCTTTCCCTTTGCCTTTGCCCTTGCCTGCTTCGTTTTTCTTAGGTTTGGCTTTTCTTTCTTCCGCAGCTTGCTGGGGACTGCTACCCATTTGTGTTGTGTATATTCACTCTCTGTGTTTTTCTTTTTCTTTTTTTTTTGCCCTTTTTGTGAGGCACTATTTGATTTCACTTGTCTATTTACCTATATCTATAATCTATAACCAGTTAAAAAGTCTACTACAAATGTTTGAACTACTTTATGATCCTTTTAAGTTCAATTAATTAGGTACATATCTTCACACAATAATTATTTACTTTTATGTCTTTTTATTTTTGGAATTGAGGTGGTGAAATAGGTTTGGTCTTTATATACTATGTTTGAACTAGATTCGAGCTCTTTCTAGCTGTAGTATTGTAACACTAGAAAGATAAATTAAATATTAAGAAGCTTCTACACTTTTATAAGAATTTATGAAATTTGATTTCTATAATAAATTAAAATGAGCTTGAGAATAGATAGAGAGAAAGTGGTGTAGGTATGGCGTTGAATGGTAGGAAAGTGAAGAATGAAATGTGAATAGGAAACACATACATACAACCATGTAAAAACGACTCACTCCAGATTGCAATTTTGAATTTGTAACAAGCATAGCTTCATCAACACAAAAGCACTTAGCTACATGAAAAATCAACAAGCCTGCTGCAATCAGCAATATGATATACATAACCAGGCACGCAGATTAACACTGTATACATCTCGAAGGACTCGGCTCATCTAACCCGGCATGCTGCAGGCCCACCAGGGGAGCAATTCGGGTTAGAAGACCGACAACCGACACCAGTTCCGACTGCCCCAGCAAACCTGCGATGCACCCGATAATCTGGAATCCTTCCCGTCACAAATGGGCTGCCACTGCACAGGAGCGTAGGGGTCGAAGACGATGATGAAGAGACTTCATTAGCACCGTTAGATTGTAAAGGTTCCAGCGTCTCGACCACGTCACTCATTAATGGCCTGGCCTTCGGGTTTTGGCTCAGACAATAGTAGGCCAAGCTGCATGCTTTCTGGGCTGCTCTTACTGAATACTGATTCTCTAATCTAGGGTCTATGATTTGCAGCATTTTTCTCTTGTCATTCAGCTTTGGCCTCGCCCAATCTACCAGACTTTGTTCTTTGCTAGGCCTCGTCTTGTCTACTGACTTTCTCCCCGTCAATAGCTCCAGAAGAACTACCCCAAAGCTGTACACGTCACTCCTGGCTGTAAGATGCCCTGCACATCTCATGTAGAATTTAATTAGATAAGCGAGCTTGCATACAATAACTCTAGATACTTAATTTCATGGCATGAGCTGAAAAAGCATGAAGGACGAATCTACATAGACAATCCTAGAGGAAGGTTGAATAGTTTTGTAAGGGTATAAGATAAGCAGCTTTTCACATCCATCCCATCCTTATCCTAACTAAACCAGAACTGCTTGGTTAAATATTTTAGGGAAACAAATACTAATAAAAAAACATGGTATTAATTGGTTAACTAATGAGTGCTCTGATCACTTGAAATGCTGATGTTGGCTAGAAGTATGGATCTAATCTAAGGTAGTTCTTTCTTTTCCCAGTGTTATAGTTCCAATAGCTAATGATCAATTTCAACAGTTGATATACATAAAAAGTAACATAGTGCAAGGAAATAAAATATATTTTCTATTACCAGTCATAACATATTCAGGGGCAGCATAGCCATAGGTTCCCATTACTCGAGTAGATACATGGGTCTCATCACCTTGCGGCCCTGCTTTTGCAAGACCAAAATCAGAAAGCTTGGCCATATAATCCTGCAACAAAGAGAATTCGCATAACATATCAAATGAGAGCTCCTCTACTGAAAAAAATCAGATCTAGTGAACACGTAATTATAAACTTTCAAACAAATTCCACAGAGAATTACAATCACATCACTTACTGAATCTAGCAAAATGTTGGAAGTTTTGAAATCCCGGTAAATAACAGGCCTTTCAGCATTATGAAGGAAAGCAAGCCCCTTAGCTGCCCCAAGAGCAATCATCATTCTTGTTGACCAAGACAGTGGAACAGTTGCTTCTAGATGCCTCAGCAAAATTTCAGGTTAATTGTGTTCAGCAAATGATTAAAACATAACATAAACTTTATGCTGATTGGCACATAGCAGAATTGAATTGCACGCTTACAAAAATAGTGAAGATAAATAGAGCAATGGAAAATATAATAGGAAAGATTCGATGCACTACTTAAATAGGGTATACAATGAGTGCTTAATGCATTGAACAATCACGCAGAACAGTGTGGCAGATGAGACAATGAACCACAACTCACAAGAGTATCTCCTTTGGGTAAAAATATAGTTCAAAGACAGTACATTGCACTTAGTTGCTTCCAGGATGTATGGACTTAATAAGCACATAATATTCATACATCAGATAACAACACAATCTTCTCGGGAGGATGACAATTTGCATGAAGAATCTTTGTTTAAATTCACTTCTGAAAATATACAGTGTGGCCCCACTATAGGCAAGATATCATGAAAATTTTCAACATCAATCATATACAAGGTGCAATCTCTTTGATGGAAACGGTGTAAAACACGTAATTTCACCCTTTTTAATTTCCGGGCATCCCATTTTTTGACTCCTTATCATGGGGTATAATATAAATGTGATAATATTTTCTCATCTTTTCCACCCTAGAGAAAATGGGTTGAAAAAGGTGGGGACTAGTATAATGTGAGAAAATCTTCCCATCTTTTCTTATCCCTCCTTTGCTTTTGATAATTTTCCAACAAAGAAAACACACCAACAGCCACAGAGACAATTTGAATGTAGAAGCATAAAAAACAACTAAGCATTACTTGGAAAGGAATGGGAAAAGGGACATACTTCGAAATAGATGATTCTCAAGACTTCCTCTAAACATGAATTCGTAAACAAGTAACCTGTGGTCATCCTCACAGCAATAACCTATCAACTTCACTAAATTAGGATGCCTGAGCTGCCCAAGGAAGTTGACCTCCGTCTGCACCAATGAACTCAAAATTAAAATGGAACCACCGACAGTAAAACATCAGGTCCCAGGAAAATATATAAGAAAAACTCACTAGCCATTCGCGGTGGCCCTGAAGGCCTTCCTTATTAAGCACTTTGACTGCAACAGGGAGAGATTTGAGACCAACCCTAACATTCTCATCAATGTAGCCTTTGTAAACAGTCCCAAAACCACCTTCTCCGAGAATGTAGTCCGAGCGGAAGCTCTTGGTGATGGTCTCAAGCTCGAAAAGAGTGAAAGCAATGACGTGGGTGTAGAGCAGGGAGTTTTTGCGGAAGTCCTCAAAGTTGCGAGGCGTTGAAGGATCGCTGAGATCTGAAGTGGAGCGGCTGTGCTTCTTATCCGTGGATGGGTTCCTAGTGGGCAATGACAGCACTTGCAGCTGCTGGTGCACTGCACATTTTGCGCCCTAGAATTATTAAACACTTTTTTTTCCAGCAATGAAATAGTACAATTTCACATAGCTAATTGACGAATAATTGTGAAGAAACCCTAACTGCGAGTAACGATCTCGGGACGCACAAAATTTCCACCAATTAAGTGAATCGGTGTGGTGGAAGAATTAAGAAAATGAGGAGCAATTGAGCAGTTAAACCTAGATCTGATTGGGGGGAAATGCAATGTGGGTAAAATTAAGCAAGCAAAATTGGGCGGACCTTGATGGTGTTGATGCGCGGTGGATACGACGGCGGATTCCTCCCTAGTGCCGCAGTTTCCCATCTTCTTCTTCTCTGCGAGCGCGATGTCGCCGTCTCATTCTTGGCCTTGCGCCAGCCTTGGCTTTCTTCTCTCCCTCACAAACACAACGCAACTCTCTTCACTCGTCTCTTGTGCTCCAACCTGGACGACTTTTCCTCTTTATTAACTCTCTCTACTACAATACAACTCACCCAAAATAAATAATGCTACTACCATTTCTACCTTAACTCATCCCACTTGTTCATCGCAATTCATCATTTACTTTCTAATAATTATATTTGTACCTAAACTTATAATCGACCGTTCAATTTATTAGTAGTTCTCCAAAGGATATCACATTTTGCAGAAATACAATACTATAAATTTTTATTTGATTGTTGTCGACACTACATACTTAGTACAATTATGTTGCCAACTAACATTACCTCAACTCTTTTTTTTTCGCATTTTTATTCCTAATGTCTCCAAATTCGCAATCGTTTTCTTCGTTACAATTGAAATGGGGCAAAATTGGATAAAGTTTCACTCAATTTACAATTTTAGCACGATCCTCTGAAATATTGTAATAATGTCATCACTATTAAGTTACTCCAAAATTACCTTCCCACATTTTTTGTGTCACGAGAAATTTGTAATGGCATGTCTCCTTAGAGCCGGTCCTATTGTCTAAGTCGAATAGGCCGAAAATTAATTATAATAAGATATAAAATTCATTTGTCCTTTTAAAAACACTAACTTTGTAAATACTGTAAAATATCTTTTCTTACTACTCGTAATTATCAGACAAGTATCGATCTCCATAATTGCTAGTATTTCTTTTTCACCAAATTAATTAAGAACCTAACTCCGATAATCCCATATTGCTGGATTATGGCAAATATTCTGAATAAATTAACTCCACAGATGTCCCATTATCAATAATCAATAATATATTACCATGTTATATTTGAGACAAAGCTCAAATGATGATAAAACGGATTAACGGTATAACAATAGACAGAATTTAAGATGGACGTTATTGTTACGGTGGGCCTAGTTGAGCTAGCTAGGAAAACGTAAAAGATGGAGGGTGTCACTTAATTATTTCTGGAATCCAGAAATTGTGCATATATATCATTAACATTTCAACAAATAAATGGTCCAAAATCTACATAAACAAATTTATTAATCTTGAATCGGGTAGCCTTAATTGGAATGTGTATCTATCCACATAGGTGCTTGCGTATCTGCAGTGTAACAAAAATATTAATTAGTTTGATAGATCAATCAAGCAAATTTGTAGTGTATATACATATATATATTATGAAAATATGCCTGAGGCAGTTTCTGGCGGAAGACAAGATCCAACCGAGCATCCAAGGTATTCTCACACACAATTTTGCCATCGCTAGAAGCCAAAACAACCCCTCCACAGCTTCAAAATCAATCAAAATTAATTTCATTCTATCATATGATTTGAAAGTAAACATATATGCAAATTGAGAGAACTAACCAAGAAGGAGCCATGTCGTCGGCCGAGGTCGGAGGCGGCGGCAAAAACACCTTGTCAACCACAACAGTTGGCACCGGCACACCCGCCTTCTTCGCATACTCACGCCTCGCCTCTTCTAAAACCGAGCCCACCACGCTCGCATCCATCTCCCGACATCTCAGCAACACGGACGCCTCCTTGAGCCGCATCAAGCTCTGTATGATCAAGGCCTTGATAAGCCCCTTGTATGGACCCTTCTTGCCGACCACTTGCTGCAGCTCCTTCCTCGCCGCGTCCCTCATCTCGCTCACCACGTCGTCTTGAGCCTGCAGCACCTTGATGCGCGACGCGTTAAGCTGCATTGAGTACTCACTGCACCAGTAATGTTATTCGAAGCGGGCTAAAAAATATTAAAATTATATTATAAAATTAAACAATTTTTTTTTTTTGCTCCCTCACCGACAAACTGCATATCCATCCATTCAATCACCATTAATTGTAGCTAAGAGTGTGGCTAAAGTGTTCTTCACAAACTAATAGGTCCCCACATTTTATGGCAGGCCCAACATTTTTTTAAAATCTTCCTTTCTTTCCTTTGTATTCCAATCGATCGTCTCCCTTCCTTAATTCATTTTTTCTTTATTTTTCAATTATCATTTTTAAGTAATATTTTGGCAAAATTTAAGAGTCTGATTTCATAATTAAATTAGTAGAGGGCCTGAATATCAATTGAGACGATACGATTGTAGTGTGGAGAAGGAGAAGGAGGAGATGAAGAAGAGAAAGTACTCACATCTTTTTACGAACTTCGACTTGCTTGGTCTTGCGCTCGTATTCTAGTCGGATTTTCTTCTTCTCGGCTTCGACGATTTGCAGTTTCTCGATGTTGCATTCCTCTTCGGCGGAGAGTTTGATCTCGTTGGCTTTCTCTTGGGCTTCCTGGCGGATGAACCGCACCATCTGTTGTATCTGCTTCGATACGTCTGAGTCATTCATCTTCTTCAATTTTCTTCCTTCAACCAAATTGTCACAATCAAGAATTAATTATAACAAGTGATCTATGAGAAAACAAGGCCGCAAACAACGTGATGAGACTTTATGGAGCTAGCTAGCTCTATAAATTCGGACAAGTTGTGGACAAACTAAAACATTATCATACACACATAACCACCATGTCGCTCGGTCCCACTCAATCTTAATATATGTTTACTTGGCATACATACTCGTTTATTTCATTCAAATTAGATAGATAGGTTCATATAATACGACGTCGTGTCGTTTGACCTGAATAAATCGCCTGCCAATACAAATGAAAATGACGTCGTTTTAGTAGTAGCCACATAGGATTTAAAAGATGCCATGTTATTTTTCTGTTCGCCGAAAAGTCGGCCTAATTCCTAATTGCGATAAAATAAAAGTTTATTTAATTAATTGTCAAAATCTGAAAGCCATGTTGTAATTATAGTTTTGGCTAAAGTTTGTGATTTAATTGGCATTTATCCCTTATTTTAAGAAATACCAAAGTCCATAAATTAATCACCCGAATTGCATCTTAGTTTGACAAGAAAATAGTGTTGAAATACGATTGGACGTACGTGGAACTCAATTTACATATCGAAAATCTCATTCTTTAGTTGCTTACTTTCAGCCTTGGATTCGAGCACTACACTACTTTCTACTACAAAATAATTATTTCCTTTAAGCTATGATTGAAAAGTGAAAAATACATCTCTCTCAACACAATATATATATATATATATATCACACCACATCTGCATTCATAATCTCAGACATAACCAGCACTTGGAGTGAGCGAACTCGAGTCCTGACTAGCAAGGCTCCTCCACAAACCGCTGCTCTTCGAGTCAAACCCAAGCGACGACGAATCCACATCAACATCAACATCACCATCATCTCTCATCTTCTCATCAGCGCTCTCCTGCAACTGCAGCGCAAACTCAAGACTCCACAGCACATCCCCCATCGACGGCCTCTCCGCCCCGACCTCGTCCACGCACTTCGCCGCCGTCTCCGCAAACTTGCCGAAGCTCTCCGCCGCGATTTCCCCGACGAGGCGCGGGTCCGTGATCCGATGCAGAGTCCTCTCGTTGTAGCACCGCCGCGCCCACTCCGCGAGGCTCACCTGCTCCTTCGGCAGCCTCCGGATCAGCGGCGACCGGGAGCAGAGCACCTCGAACAGAACAACCCCGAACGAGTAGACGTCGGATTTCTCCGTCAGCCGCTGCCTCCGGTAGTACTCCGGGTCGAGGTACCCGAAGCTCCCCTTAACCAACGTGCTCACGTGCGTGTCGTCGAGAGCGGGCCCCGTCTTCGAAAGCCCGAAATCGGACACCTTCGCCACCCATTTATGGTCCAAGAGGATGTTGGTCGTCTTCACGTCGCGATGGATGATGCTTTGCTTCGCGCCAGTGTGGAGATAATGCAGGCCGCGGGCGGCGCCGATGCAGATCTCCAGCCTCTGCTTCCACGACAGAGTGGCTCTCAGTTCTTGGTCGTCGTCGTCGTTGTAGAGATGCTCGCGGAGGGTCCCGTTGGCCATGTAGTCGTACACTAAGATCATCTCGGTCTGATCTTGGCAGAAGCCTATGAGGGACACGAGGTGGCCGTGTCGGAGCTTGGATAGCATCTCGATCTCTGTCTGGAACTCGTGCACCCCTTGCTGCGACTGAGGGTTCCCTCGCTTGATGGCGACTTTGAGACCGCCTCCGATCTCGCCTCTGTACACTTTCCCGAAGCCGCCGAGGCCGAGGAGGAGAGCTTCGTCGAAATCATTAGTTGCAGCCTTGATCTCTGCGATGGAGAAACGGCGGCAGAGGTTTGTTGAGCCTGAAAATAAGGAATGTGAGTTTCCATAGTGTGATAAATTGGAGAAACCGCGCTTTCCGCGGCGTCGTGACACCATGCAAGCAACGAGCACAAGCACGAGAAGAGCAGCGGCGCCGGCGCCGATGGCGGCTGTGTGATTCTCAGACGGCGGTTTACTCCAAGGGATATCGGATCCCTGCTGGATTATTGGATTTTGCCCGCCGAGATTGCCTCTAGTGTCGTTAATTTTGAAAATCTCCAATCCATTCAATATAGCGTCGTAAAACTGCGGCTTCGACGCAGTGTAAGGATGCAAATCGAGCCAGAGATCCTGCTGCGGTGCGCCGGCGGGGACGAACACCACGTAATCCTTGTAAATCGGAACTCCGTTTCCTCCGCCGCCCCACGCGATCACGTCCGCCGCCTCCGCCGCCGTCTTATTATTCAGAAAAATGGAGAAAACTCTCTGGTTTACCTTATCCACGAGGCTGCTTATCTCGCAGAAATGGAGCCTCACGAGGTAGGAGAAGCCGGAATCCACAGAGAATATCCACGTGAGATTGAATTGCCGATTGACATCCGCGGTAGGCCCCATCGACCGGAGCGTGGCGTACACCGCCGCCGGCGCGGCGTATTCCCGCGCCGGCTCCACCGTCACGTTCGGATCGGGAGCCTCGCTGACGCCGGAGGCGGCGCTGCTGAACAGGTAGCCGAAGTCGCTACCCCATGATCGGAAACACCCGTTGTCGTCTGACGCTTTGATGGCGTTGCCGCCGACGTTGAGGCGGTAGACGTTCTCCATCGCCGTCGCGTTGTCGATCTGGAAGCCGCTCGATTGGCCGACCGCGACGGCGGTGGAATCTGTTGTGTAAATATCCGGATGCGACACCAATTCAATCCCATTCACAAAAGCGTAGGAATCCGCGGTGGATGGGGCAAAGGTAATGTTGAGAAGAGGCTGTCGAGGCGGAATATGAAGAGAAAACTCCTTGATCATGTGAGTTGAGTTGCGAGCTTCAATATTTACGGCGGCGCTGAAGTTTCTAAGGAGGGTGTAGGCGCCGGCGGTGGCGGAGAAGAGGGCGTCGGCGGGGCTGCGGCCGTCATAGGAGGCGGAGTAGAAGTGGAGGCGGAGGAAGATGCGGCCGGGGGAGACGGGGAAGGTGTAGGTGAAATTGGAGGCGGAGATTCGGGCTGTCATGTAAGGGACTTGAGGTACGTCAGGTTTCTGCGTCGCCGCCGCCGCGGCGGTGCTGGCGTCGGATATCCATTTCCGGCCGTCGGAGTCGGTGGAGTTGGGGCCGCCGCAGTTCAAGAAAATCGCATCTCTTGGGACATAGTAATTTGTTTGATTTTGTTGTGATTTCACACTAATTACTAAATAAGTTAGCAACCAAATACTCAATGCAAGAAATTGGCGGGGATTATTGCTTTTGTTCCTCATGGGAAAACAATAAATCATGAAGCTAAACAAATTAAAACATATATATATATATCTATAGAGAACATTAGTAAAAAAAATGAAGAGAGATTGAAATTGGTAAACGGCATTACGACAAACGTAAAACGTTAGCAGTAGGAATAGATTGAGACCAAGTTTGAGAGAGATAGACTTAGTATTCTTGGTCGGAAAAGCCTGCTCCTTTTTTATTGTTACTATTATTAGAAAATAGGCTTGGGTTCTAGTGTGATGATGTGGGCGACCTCCTAATTAATAGTTAGTGCGTTAGTTCGTGTGAGTTGGGTTTACATAGCTATATGCAAATTAATGGTTAATATTGAAAACGAAAACTTATAGTATTATAATGGTTGTTGATGATATATTTGAACTCATGAATAACAGAAGGAAAGAGGAGACGCTGCTGAAATGGTCATTCAGAGTCATTTTTCAGACTAATAAATGAATTTAAGAGCTATATGAAGAAGAATATAATGTTATATATTCAAATTTGGTAGGAGTAGTTGAGTCGTAACTAGAAGGTTGTAATAATTAATGTTGTGAAACTGGGCGTAACCAAAACGTAATATATTTTGGATTTTCCTCGAAATGAATAGATTTTAAGAAAATCTAATTTTCCCCCTAAAACACGATATGACCCATTGCAGTATATGTTAGCTAGCCAATTAGATTTTGGCATGCATGAAGATGAATCTTAGGAGACGATCTAAGTATGCTTTTGGGACTCTATTTTTCCTCACGAAATCTTATATCATAATCTCATAGTTGAATTATTTTCTAAATATGCATTAATTTATATTTATATAACGATATCATTGACAAATATACATGGTTGCGGCCAACCAAATGCATCATGTTACAATCACATATTAACTCTCACAAAAAGAAGCAGGCACCAAAGCAACACCACTTACATTAAAAAATTATAACCGCATAGAAATTATTAAAATTAAAATTATGTCAAAGCATGAAGACTATATATCAATCTCCAAAAATCAAATTAATGTTTGCTTTTGCTCAACTCAAGTTGGCATATATAGTGACTTAATAGTGAGCTTCAATTCTCTCATAATCTGCAAAAATCACGTATGTGATTCTTTCAAGGTAAGACATAACCAACATTTTCTCAAAGATGGCTTAGGCTTATCTTGTATTCAACTCTCAGCATGTTTAGCTTCCATTTTAGTGTTGTTAAATGTTTGAAGGAACCATGCATCCATATATCTATGCTTGTGTGTGTATATATATATAAGTTGCAACTCTTATCTTAAATTCAATTAATACCACTTAATAAATTCTTAAACATGGAACAAATGGGAATTCCATACATGTTTAAGGCATTGAGTCTGATTTTTTTGGTCATTAATTTGGCATGTTTAGCTGAGTTAGAGGAGGAGAGGATTATTACTAATAGTGATGAAGAATCATGGAGCATGGTGCAGAAGAAGGGCAACCAGTTCATCTTGGATGGGCAGCCATTCTATGTGAATGGATTCAACACATATTGGCTGATGATTTTCGCGGTGGATGAGTCGACGCGCCCAAAGGTGAGCGACGTGTTCCAGCAAGCATCGGGGGTAGGCCTCTCCGTATGCAGGACGTGGGCTTTCAACGATGGCGGGTGGCGAGCTCTTCAAAAATCCCCCAACGTCTACGACGAGCAAGTCTTCAAGGTACGGAATTAATACTGTAAGGTGGCGTTTACTTTGCATGATAAGATTGATTGCTTAAAATAATCCAAACTAATCCAGTGTTTACTTTGATGGATTGCTCAATTTTGAACTAGTTTTACAATCATATCCTTCAGATACTCGATCATATTTTTATCAATCTAGCTTATCACTCAAAGTAAACGGATACTGGGATTGGATTAATTAACAAGAATGAATGGATGCAGGGATTGGATTTTGTGGTGAGTGAAGCAAAGAAGCACAAAATAAGGCTGATATTGTCTTTGGTTAACAACTGGGAAGCCTATGGAGGGAAATCACAGTATGTGAAATGGGGGAAGGCTGCTGGCCTCAATCTCACATCTGATGATGATTTCTACTCAAATCCAACTCTCAGAAGCTACTACAAATCCCATGTTAACACAGTGCTCAACAGAGTCAACACCATCACAAACATAACCTACAAAGATGATCCAACAATCTTTGCTTGGGAGCTCATGAACGAGCCTCGTTGCGAATCCGACCCCTCCGGTGACAAGCTGCAGGCTTGGATCGAAGAAATGGCTGTGTATGTGAAAAGCATTGATCCAAAGCATCTCGTGGAGATCGGAACGGAAGGCTTCTACGGTGCTTCGACTCCCAATAAGGTGCAATACAACCCCAACACCTATGCTCAACAAGTTGGCACGGACTTCATCCGAAACCACCAAGTTCTTGGTGTCGATTTTGCATCACTCCACATCTACCCCGACTCGTGGTAAGATTAGGTTGATTTTGCATCACTTCATCATCATCTAGTAACAAAACTACTCAAACTCGAGGTTATGATATGATTCAGGATCTCCCAAGCGATCTCGGACACACACATTGAGTTTGTGAAGTCTTGGACTCAAGCCCACATCGACGATGCAGAGAAGTACCTTGGAATGCCGGTGGTGTTTTCAGAGTTCGGGGTGTCGAGAAAAGATCCTGGGTACAACCTAACCTACCACAACGCGCTGCTGAGCTCCGTTTACGAGAGCGTGCTGAACTCGACCAAGAGAGGCGGGGCCGGAGGCGGGAGCCTAGTGTGGCAGCTGTTTCCAGATGGGACAGACTACATGGATGATGGATATGCATTAGTGCTATCAAAGAACCCTTCACTCTCACATATCATAGCCCTTCAATCAACCAGGCTCAATATGTTCAACTCCTTGTGTTCATGGAGATGCAAGTGGAGTTGCAAGAAGAAGAAGCATGCTTTCCATGACTTTGCACCACTATGATCATACTATAACTATGTGGAATTCATCTACCATTAAATCATAGTAAACACACATTTTATCTTCTCCACATATATATATGACATCTCCAACAAATATTCTTTACTCCACTAATTGTCCATCTTGAATTTGACAATATATGCCTAATACATAAAACTTGAAATAAAGTCGCTATATGGGTAAAAGTTAGGCCATTTTCAATAATAATCTTTTAATCAACCATGCCAAGTTTGATGCTCTAAGGAAGTAAAGACGATATGAGAATCTCAACACTTAATAAAGAAAATCGAAAGATTTTCGAGTGTTTTTTACAACAAACACCCCACAGCAGGTTCTGAATAAGCAACAGGTAAAAAGTAACATACAATAACTTTACTTAAAAGTCTATTGAAGAAAAGCTAAGAATGAAACAAGTGTTATGCTATTGCTAGCTAGCTAGTTTCATTTGAGGAAGGACGACGCCGGCCTGACATAGGTGAAACCCAGGAACAGATTTCCTCCGACTTTAGGGCTCGAAGCTGGGGAATCAGACAACGACATATCTGTGTATTGCTTGTCAAAATTCGCGATGCAAAGGTCCCCACCAACCACGGGACGGAAACTTGGTGTTATTTCCCTCGCCTCCAACTTCTTCCAGTGGATCGACTTGAACCACTTATGGCTCTTTATTTCATCACTCCCCTTCGGCCCACTGCCAAGCCGCTTACTTGGTTCCTTTTGCAGTAGCTACAAAGTAGAGTCCCGATTATTAAAAGAATGTAAAACGGGCCAAGATCAAATTAACGTAAAATATGGATATGTAGAAGTAGGATTACCCCTTTCAACAGGGAGTGTGCTTCACTTGATAAAAAGGCGGGCAGCTTAACTTTATCCTTGATTATCTTTTGCTGAATCTTGTCCCGGTTCCCACCAACAAACGGAGGCTGCTTCACGAATCCAGCAAATGATTAGTCGATGGTATTGACACAAAGCGTAAAAGTGTATAAATGACTAAAACTGAGTTTAGAAAAGTAACCTTTCCAGTAAGCATCTCAAACAATAGAACTCCAACACTCCACCAATCAGCAGCCTTGTCATGGCCCTTCCCAAGAATAATTTCAGGAGACATATATTCTACAGTCCCACACAGGGAATTCGCTCTTGCATTCTCTTCCAACTCTTTTGCTAATCCAAAGTCAGTCAGTAAGACCTACAGAACCAGTGGCAACAAAGTCAACATTGCAAACAAGAAGTCACACTCATACAACACATGTTGAAAGAGCAATACACAAAATCATACATGGCCATCTGCATCCAGAAGGATATTTTCAGGTTTCAGATCCCGGTGCATTATTCCATTCGCATGAAGGTGTGTCACTGCTGATACAATTTCTGCTGCATAGATGCGACCCAGATCCTCTCTGCATTGTATTTTTATTTTTAAGGAGATGAGAATTTGAGTTAGAAAAGAGAACTGATCCACAGCAGTCAAATAGTTACCTGAAAAGGCCATGATGGTAAAGCTGAAAAAACAGGTGACCTCCATTGATAAAGTCCAGAACAAGGTAAAGTCTATATTTTGTCTGCACATTCACCACGAGATAAAGAATTATACATCAATTAAAGCCTAAAATTATGTACAAATTCAAATACTCTACAGCTAAAATGACTTGAAGAATCAGGCTATTAGTAAGATGTACCTGAAAGGAGTATCTCAGCTGGACAATAAAGGGATGGTCAATCTTTGTTAAAATATCCCTCTCTGCTTTCATATATTCAGCATGGTTTTTCTCCATAATCTTATCCTTCCTCATGACCTTCATAGCATATATGTCAGATGTACCCCTCTTCTTCACCTGATAAACTTTTGCAAATGCCCCTTGTCCAACAACTTTCAAAACCTCAAAATCCTCAAGGCCTACTGTTTGGCTCTTCATCAAATTTTCACAGACCTCAGCAACTGAATCATCCATGGAGGTGTCCTGACCTTCTTTACTGGTCACATTCATAACAGAGTCGAGAAATTCTATCTGCTCTTCAGTCTCATGAATGGTCAGGCCACTGAGGTTCAGAGATTGACTAACACAAGCAGAAGGACCAACTAGCGAGTGGGATCGATTGTAGATCACCTCAGGATCATCGTAAACAAGCTCATTCACTTCACCGCTTTTTCTACTGCCGACTTCAGTTGAGGCATGAACGGATGGAGGGCCGAACACATCAGAAAAATCTAACTCAACCTGTTCTGAAGAAACAACATCTGGTGGACTCACAGGTAAGAGCATCTGGCGCTGGATAGGTTTGCGCCTGCCATCCTTTTTCACGGATGGTAGTATTTGAGAAGAAACCATGCTGAATTATCTTGAGTGCAGGATGCAGATAGCCGATTATCAATCAGCAGCACTACACCTGGATCTCTCGCGAGTTGCAAAATAACGAGGAGTCGGCCTTAAACGATGAAATGTCTATTTTTGGAGATCTCAAGATCTTCAATAGCAAGCAAAAGAGAATCCAGAAGAAGAAGCTGCTCTTGTTTCCCAATTTGCAGGAAACTCTGTATGCCACTGTGGGTGTAGAACTCATGAAGATCTGCCGTCAAGTCTGCAAACACAATTTTCCTAATCAACTCAATGTTGGTGTAACAAACATGGTGTGTGTGTGTGTTATGTGTTTATTATGGTTAATGAATTCTTTGCAGTGGCTAAAAAGAACCAAAATATGTAGCTCAGTGAATGCATATCAAATCAGGTAACATGAATTGGACACTCAATGAACTCTTACAAATCAATTAAAAAGCTGACACAGGAATAATACACTCAACACTCACAAAAGGAAATCTTTGTATAAATTAGATCAGCATTCAAAGCAGACCCAATTGAGATCTATTACAATTGTTAAGAAAATAGGTAACAATCGGCACAAAACTACAGTAGAGCGAAGAGAACCCAAATGCAAGATCGCATCTTTGGCCACAATAACGCAATGCAAATACAAATTCTCTTACAAAACACAAAGGCAATTGCTGGTCCACCACATAAATTTGTGAAATTTGTGAATAGATACAACAGTGACCGTCAAAATTAGCAGGCGCAGAAACGCGCACAAGCAACACGCAATTGAGCTACCCAAAAACGAAAAGGAAGAAGACAAAAAGTAAAGCAAATGGCTATCAAGATCCGAGATTGCAATTGCATGTTCAAAACCGAAACCGCGCTGCAGTTTTGGAGATTCGAATTTTCCTAATTTCGATACACGAGATGAAACAGACAAAACAAAAACACCAAATTTGTAGAGCGCACCAAAAATTCAGGAGAAAAAATGAAAATAGCAAGAATTAAAGAAATTGTACCTTGGGAGGGATGGGGATAAGGCGAATTGAGGAGCTTTTCCGAGCAATTTCAGGGAGAAACTAACCAAATTTTGAGCTGTTGAAGTGGTTAAATATGCAAGTATCGTGTATAAACACGCCTTGCGAAAAAGCAAAATAAAAAAATAAGAGGAAAATATTGGTGAGGTGGCGTGTGGTTATTGGATGATAAGGTGCGTGAAGATTTACGCTGTTGTTGAGTTGGGCGAGTGGGGGCCCACCAACCGCAAAAGAATATGCCTTTATATCCTCACCATATGCTTCAAAATTGCATTCCTATAGGAATTAGGAAGCTTAATTTAGATCACATGTCATTACTGATCTAATTAAGACAGATTAGCATATACAATTATATTAATAGCAAATTTTCTTTGTTTAGTTGCTTCTATTTTCATTTATTTAATGTCTTATATTTTTTATACTGATAAAGTTTATAATTTATTTTGCTAGTTATGTTATTAGTACAAGGTCTAAATCTTCAATATTAATAAAATATAAGAATCAATTACTAGAAATTATTACTCAATATAGATATGGATTGAATATGTAGACCAGCTACATAAGTTTATATTGAGCTACAATCAAAGTCAATCGTCAGATTAAGTACAAAGAGAAATAATGATATCATTAAAGCTGTTGTTGTTTTGCATTGGGTTGAAAATTTTTAATAATCAATAATAATTTATTGTGGGACTACCTAATTATTTGGGAAAGGGAAAACGCTATAGTTCACAATCACATATTTATCAAGATGCAAAATATGAGACAAGTCGTATGAGTTATTAAGCATCAGCACATATATGAATGTGAATTTAATTTTTCTACTCATTATATATACAAATTATTATGGTCATTGTTGATACAGTTATATATTGAGGGAGAGATGCACTTATAATTTTTTTTTTTTTTCAGGCTTGTGGCTCTAGCACTTGGGCTCGGGATTTTAACGGATAACAGAAATAGATTGAATGAGTTCGGAAAGAATAGTGTATTGGGCTGGATTTTAAGATGAGGCTTTGGTAAATTAGCCCAATAATGAACTTACAAAAAGTATTAGCCCAAACTCCTTTTTTTCAAAAGAAAAAGAGAGGCCCAAGGCTAACTAGAATTTAGTAAATTAGACCAATATATCAAACTTAAGAAACAATTCACAATAACACATTCGTAAATCAGAAACTCAAAGCTAATGCGAAATGAGGATTTGATAAATTATTCAATCAACCAATATAATCTAAAAGTGACAAAAATAATAAATATAATTCGAAAGTTTTATGATATGAAAATAAAAGTCCCTCGTTATGATCTTTCTTATAATTATAGTGTACTTTCCTCATCAGTTATCCAGTAATCAATATTTTTCACTTAGATGCTCTTGAAATGAAAAATACTTGTCCTTAAAAACCAGTCTTTTCAATTTGAATAAATAAGTGTACATAGGACATTTTCAAAGCACAATAAATGCATTTATTAACATGTCAAAGAATGAATACAACTACAAGTTTCGGGGGAAAATTTCAATAGCTACAATAAAAAAAAAAATGTATTAATATTTGAAAGGTAGTAGCTATCAATTTGAGTGAGAGTTGCACTAGCTCCCACAATAACATAATATAGCTTATAATAAATAAATAGTAGCCGTTGCTGCCTCTTTTTTCAAATTCAAATCTACTCATCTCTTCTTCTTCTTCTTCTTCTTCTTCTTCTTCTTCTTCTTCTTCTTCTTCTTCTTCTCTCTCTTTACACACACAAACACAAAATTCATTATCTCAGAAAATAAAAACAAAAATAAAAAATGCTGGTAGCTCAATCTCCGATCTCCGGCCATCAGCGCCGCCGCAAACCTCTCCAGCCCAAAAACTCCTTTCCCTTCGACACAAAACCAAAATCACCAAATGTGAATTTCGCAGCTGAATTTTGGGGTGAGGAAAATAACAAGGAGAACATTCTAGTAGCTTCCAAAACCACCCCTGTGAAAAAGGAGTGCCCTTTTGAGATCGACGCGTCGCTGGCGGAGGAGCTGAGCGCGATTCGCCAGAAGCTGGAGCGGCTGCGGATCGACAAGGAGAAGACCGATTTGATGCTGCGAGAGAGATCTCTTTTGCTCGATTTGCAGATGAAGGAGATGGTCGACAGAGGGATGCTGCAGAAGCACCTCGAAATCGAGGTTGATCGCTTGTTCCGATTGAAGGAGATCAAGCTCTCCTGCACGGTACATATATGCAGTTTCATTTATTTAATTTGAATGCGATTTGTGTTGACTGTGAAGTATGATAAACTATGTGATTATGAACTAAATATTGCATAATGCTAAGATCGCTCTTTCAATCCACTTTCTCGTGCTTGATTATGACTAAAATAAATTTAGTATGGGTAATTTTGTAAATTCGTGTTATGGATTGGAGCTTTGATTAATAATGACCAAATGGATGATTACATGCGAGCCAAATAATCTATCACGAGCTCAATCATGCAAATCAAGAATGTGATTATGCTTGATTATTTTATCAGTCAAGCCTTATCAAGGCTAATCAAGCAAACCAAATGCCTGTATTTGATTATGATTCGTGTTAATTTATGATTTAATTTATGTGCAGAGCGTATTATCACCTCTTCGCTCATTGAGAGACAAGGAGCAAGCAAAGAAGATGCAAGATCAACTCAAGGTGTGGTTTCAATCAAGAAATTAAATGATGAAAAGTGGAATTTGTTGTGAATTGATTGGTTTCTGTGTTTGTTTTCAGGCAAAGAGTGATTGTGATGAAGGGAAAGAACTCAAAGAAGAGGCTCTGGATTTAGAGATAAAGACAGAGAAAGAGAACTAAACACACTCTTTCATCTATCATTAGTAAATAGTAATTTGATTTGGGAATGTTTTCCATTGTATTATGTGTAGTCACTTTCAAAATGGACAAGTCCCTTTCTCTTTGGGCTCTCCTTTTGAATGTATTTTTAACTTCTTGTTAGGCTTTTGTACTCAATTACAACTGCAGTGGCAGCAGCACATCCAAATATTACAAATATCTAAAGGCTTTTTAATGATTTTGTGCATTCATTTAGAGATCTGGGGAAGGTTTTGATTTGTGCATTCATTTATTATCTATGAAAGCTCTCGACGGTAGTTTTTTAATGATACACATACATGAATCTAAATTCCGACAAAAAAGCCATTTTTCGATCATTTTTAGTGATCAAAACCCGACGATACGTGTACTAATAGAAAGGTATCTTTGAGAGGTTTCAAAGCATAGATTCGGATTGTTAATTAGATTTCAAACGATCGAATTATTGACTAGCAAACTTTAGGCTCATGTCAAATCCGAAATTTTGTAAAATTCGTCTATTTTTTTAACCAAAATTCAAGATTTACTTAAAAATCAAATTTTTGGCATAGTATAAATACTTACAAACAATTAAACCATAAAAAAGACTAGTGGTGGGATAAAAACATCTTTTTAACTCCAAAATTGTAGTGTAGCAAAATTGTTTCTAGATGAATAAAACTGCATGTAACTAAAAAAAACAAATTTTGAATTCGGACAGAGATAATAATGTCCAAATCTTAATAGCTCCACACCACGTGTGGATAATAACTTCAATTGCTGTGTGTAGACTTGACCAACTAAACTAACTATTCCCGATTTAGACTTGATCAACTAACTGCGCTTTCTTAGATCTCTATGCTTACTGTTTTTTTCCTAAATTAGTGTCTCTTTTTACACACTGATAAACAAAACAGCAGAAAATGGTTGTCTATCAGCTTATGCAGTTGTAAAAAAAATTGAGATTTTACCTTCATGCCTTCACCATATTAATCAAAACACACAAATCTACATCTCAGCCCATTAAAAATTCAATCTTTTGTATTTTGATCTCGTGGGATTTGTTTTCTTGATGTAAAATCGGAGAAAAGTTATTAAGGGTCTCTTTCTTTCTTTCTTTCTTGATTGAAAGTGAGAATCTTTTAACATATACACACACATTGATAGCATAGAAGAAGATGATAAAGTTGAGTGTTTTTGCTTGTGTTTGTATGTTGATGTTTGGTTCAATTTGCTGGGGAAGGTTCGTTGTGGAGAAGAACAATTTGAAGGTGACTTCTCCTGAGTCTGTCAAAGGCGTTTATGAATGTGCAATAGGCAACTTTGGTGTGCCTCAATATGGAGGAACAATGGTTGGCTCAATCTTCTACCCCAAATCCAATCAAAAGGGCTGCAAGCCTTTCAAGGATTCCGACGTTTCGTGGAAGAATAAGCCCGGTGGCATCCCCGTCTTCCTCCTTGCGGATCGAGGAGGTAACACTAACACTAATTTCATTACCTTTATCTTGATGTTGGTGTTGGTGTTGATGTTGTGTGTTGATCTCAACTTGCATGTGGCAGAATGCTATTTCACGTTGAAGGCGTGGAACGCTCAGAACGCAGGCGTGGCGGCCATTCTTGTAGCAGACGACAGAGTCGAGCCTCTGATCACCATGGACACACCAGAGGATGGGGACACGCAGCCCGACTACCTCCAAAACATCAGCATCCCATCAGCATTGATAAGCAAAGGATTAGGTGACAGAATCAAGAAGGTTTTAGCTAAGGGGGAGATGGTGAGCATCAATCTTGATTGGAGGGAGGCTCTCCCCCACCCTGATGAGCGCGTCGAGTATGAGTTCTGGACTAACAGCAACGACGAATGTGGCCCCAAATGCGAGAGCCAGCTGAATTTCCTGAGGAACTTCAAAGGGGCGGCTCAGATCCTCGAGCAGAAGGGATACACCGAGTTCACGCCTCATTATATCACGTGGTACTGCCCCGAGGCCTTCATCATGAGCCAGCAGTGCAAATCACAGTGCATAAACTACGGGAGGTACTGCGCTCCTGACCCCGAGCAGGACTTCAGCCGAGGGTATGATGGCAAGGACGTCGTCCTCCAAAACCTACGACAAGCTTGCTTCTTTAAGGTTGCAAAGGAGAGTGGGAAGCCATGGCAATGGTGGGACTATGTCACAGACTTTGCAATCAGGTGTCCAATGAAAGAGAAGAAGTATAACAAAGAGTGTGCTAATAAAGTGATTAAGTCACTTGGTAAGGATACTCTTGTGTCATTTAAAATTCACTGCACACTTCCTCATTTGGTTCACTCTTTATTTGCAGGATACGACGTTAGGAAGATCGATCAGTGCATTGGAGACGTCGAGGCAGACCTAGACAACCCTGTACTAAAAGCAGAACAAGAAGCACAGGTTCATTTACTTTTGCTTTTTTGCTTTTCTGCTTCGACTTTCTGTGTCTGTTAATGGCAGCAAGATTCAATTTTTCATCAGATTGGGAAAGGCCCGCGAGGAGACGTTACCATTTTACCAACTCTGGTTATCAACAATAGGCAATATAGAGGTATCAAGCACTCCCTTTCCTCTATAATTCATATTCCTCACAATGAGGCAAAAAAATAATGATTTCTTCTGTATTTACATTTAGGCAAGCTGGACAACGCAGCAGTTCTCAAGGCCATTTGCTCGGGTTTCGAAGAGACTACTGAGCCTGCCATTTGCTTGAGTAGAGGTGATGAAATTTTCTTTATCCAACTTGGCTGCAAATTTTACACCTAAACCTAAAATTGGGAGTTTTATTGGAGCAGATATGGAGACAAATGAGTGTCTACAAAACAATGGAGGTTGCTGGCAAGATCATTCTGCTAACATTACTGCTTGCAGGGTATTTTTTAAATCAAATCAACTTAATATTCTAAATTTTAGTGGCTTCTTATACAAGCAAAGAGTGTGCACGTTGCAGGACACTTTCCGGGGGAGAGTTTGCCACTGCCCCGTCGTGGAGGGGGTCAAGTTCGTAGGCGATGGCTACACTCACTGTGAAGGTATTAGCCCTCCCACATTATATTAGTGATGATGAGAGAGTGATCTGATGAGTTTGTATCCGTTGGTGCAGCCTCTGGGCCGTTGAGATGTGGGATAAGCAACGGAGGGTGTTGGAAGCAAAGCAGGCACGGTCGAACGTATTCTGCTTGCACTGTGAGTTGGGTGAGAACTAATCAAGCACAACTAGTTTCTTGAAGAAGTGATTGAAAAATGTGATGTGTTTTGCAGGATGATCATATATCAGGCTGCAGTTGCCCACAAGGATTTAGAGGAGATGGAGTTAGAGATTGTGAAGGTAAATAACATAAAATATGTATATATATATATATATATGGAGAAAAAAAGATTGGTTGAATTAATTTGGATGCAATGATTGTTTAGATGTGGATGAATGCAAGGAAGAGCTAGCATGCCAATGCCCAAATTGCAAGTGCAAGAACACATGGGGAAGTTATGAATGCAGCTGCAGAAACCACTTACTTTACATTCATGAACATGATACTTGTATTAGTAAGTAACTAATAGCATATGATGCATGTTAATTAATTTAAATCAAGATGCATAAAATGATTAATTGCATATGCAGGTAAAGAGGGTGGTAGTAATGAAGTTAGCTGGGGGATAATGTGGGTGATCATCCTAGGCTTGGTCATGGCAGGAATTGCTGCTTATGCTCTTTACAAATATAGGCTCCGGGTAAATTTTTCTCGTCCAATTATAAGCACGTGTGCACGAGCACGAGCATGTCTAACGTGGAAACGATGAAAATGCAGGGTTACATGGACTCGGAGATAAGGGCGATAATGGCTCAATACATGCCCTTGGACAATCAAGGGGAAGTGCCTAATCACTTGCCTCAAGGGACCGTCTGAGTAGCAGCTACCATCAAATTCAAGATCCAGGTTATATACATTTGGGTTAATTAATGTAGATTACACCTACTAATTTTTGTAAACATTCTTAGTAAAATCAAGTATGAGGTAATAATTCTTACTTCTTCTTTTTTATTTTTTTCTTTCGAGTATAGGGCGAGGGAGCAGTGAGAATTGAACTCAAGATATCTCATTTTTATCAATTTTTATGTTAAAAATTATTTCATGTTTACCTAGGTTGGTATCAAAATTGGTCGGCGTGCCGAAACGTTTTAGAAAAAATATTGACATTTTTGGTGTTCCTAATATATTTGTATAAAGTATATTGTAGAGGATCCGAATAATATAATTAAATTAACTAGGACAAATTTACACATTTTACATTTGAAACTCTAAAATTTGAACACTTATAAAAAACTTTAAAAAATATATAAATATTATTGAACTCGATAATCAATATCAATGGCCACTTGAGGCTCATGATCACCCCCACCACCCGCCGCCGCCGCCACCGGCGGCGGCGGCAGCTCAAGCAAAGAAATCCGGCAGTTGGGGCAGGAAGCATGCGCAACAAGCCACGTGTCGATGCATCCCACGTGAAACCCGTGCCCGCATTTGGGCAAAACCCGAATACTCTCTCCGTCCACGAAATCTCCTAGACAAATCGGGCACTCGTTGCCCGACACGTCATAGCCCGGCCCGTACACCGCCACCGGGAGGTGGCGCAGGGCCCGCTTCTTGAGGCCCGGCGCCGCCGCCGCCGCCGCCGGCGAGCCGCTGAAAATGTTGAACAAACCGGTGCGCGCGAACGCGTTGAGGCCGAGCGTGAGGAGCAACGCGCAGAGCAGAAAAGCGAGGATTATCACCATGTTCGTGTCAAGCTCCGAGTCATCGCCGCCGCCGCCGCCGTAGGAATCGGTTTCGGTTTCGTTGCCGCTTAGTAGCCGCCGGTGGAAAATTACCGGCCGCCGCCGCAGATATTCCAACTCCATTCGCCAAAATTTCAATCGGAGTTAATCGCTTAGAGAGAGAGGGAGAGTGAGTTAATCATTAATTAGTGGCTTCTAATTATATATAGTTATTAAGGCTTCCAAACAAGACAAACATATATATATATAGGAGAGTGAAGCTACCAAATCTTGTTAGATTAAGTTCGGTACCCAATCCATTCAGTTATCAAGGCATATTAATCTAATATTAATGAATAAAAAAACAATAATTAAGGAAGTGATGCATGTTGGGCTGTATTTATTCATAACCGAAGGGGTGTGTATTGTATATAGTCGTGAGGGTCGAATATAATTTCCTTCGTATATTTTTCTTAAAATGCACATTATCTAACTTTTGAATATGTCATTTCGTTAGGAGTTAAAATAATTGATACATATATAATATAATGTAATTATATAAAATGGAAAATCTCAACCCATGGATAATGATCTATGCACTTGATTTCGAGATTACTTCATTCTTTTATTAGTTAACTAGTGTTGTGCCCGTGCGATGCACGGGTAATATATTTCTTTGAATTAATTTGTATCTTTAAATTTGGCGAATATTAAATACACGGATGTATAGTGTTTTTTGTTGTTGTACATAATCTCAAATTATGTTAGTGACAAAATACAAA
>JAYJMF010000019.1:1947035-1958701 GCA_036873715.1 Salvia sclarea
AACCCATACCCGCCCCAAACCCATTTCGTACTTACCCAAACCCGACCCATCAGGGTTTGGTAAATGCGGGTACCCTCAGAAACCCAACCCGTTGTCATTCCTACGTACAGTAAGGGAGAGAAGGGTCAAAATTCACCAAACTTAAGATATTCAATTTTAAATCGATTAAGAAAGGTCATTTGATAAGGGTAGGTCAAATCTGAGCTAAATTAAGTAAGTTAGTTTGATATAATTGGCTATCCAACATAAGGTACCAAAGTTGGCTTGAGTAAGAGAAATAAGATGACTACAAGAATAGCAATAAGTTTTATGTGAGATTAATACATTTTCCCATTTTGGGTCATCGTAATTCCAAATTCCAATAGCAGCAAAGTGACATTTACGCCTTGGATTTGATCTATAGATTATGATATTGGTCCTCTCACTTTCGACCTTTTCTTCCACTTCATGTCCTGGCATGGTGGGGACATTTTACTAGGAAAAACTTGCCCAAAATATTGAAATTTTTGGGATTGCAAAAGATGAAAACAACCCTTAGACCCACGTCACTAGATACTTAATTACATCTACAAAGCTAGATATCACTTGACCTGAAAAGAAGGTTAGTAACTTGATTGGTATGAACATGTAATTAAATTCGGTCTCAATTGGTAATTAATTAGTGAAGTTTCAACATATTTTACAATTTTAATACGATTTTTTGAGATGCTGCAATGATATTATCATCATCTTTTTATTTGTTGCAAAATTAAGACCCCCTTTTTTTCAGATTATAAATGAGTTACCATGTCGAATATGTCAAGCATAATACTAATTGAATAAAAAATAGTAAGTATGTGCTTTTTTATGTTGGCTCTGACAATCCATGCCGCGTCAACTCTACAATAACATAGTTTGGTTGTATTAAATTGTGATAAGAAAAATATAATTATATATTAAACTCCAATTAACTTTAAAACTTGGCCACATATGTTGATGGTGATTGACATCTGAGTTTAACCTTGAAAGCTAGCAAAATGAAATAAATAGGTTAAAAATCACAAAATTTGGTGTGAGAATGTCCTCACGTGACAACGCTTGTAACCTTCAAAAAATTTAATTTGGTGTGCTACCCAAAACTTTTAACTAATTATATTAGCGATGGTCTACATGCATTCTTACGTGAAGACATGCTCACAGTCACAAGATGAATATCCTAGTAAAAAATCATTCCTTTGTGTAATTTCCTTCCTTTTCTCCCAATAGACCTAGCGCTCTATTTAGTTGATGTGATGGGGCCCAATGATTCCTTAAATCGGGCTCGGCCCAAATGAGATGATGTGCAAGCTAGCCCCATTTACCCAATAAGTCATCGATGATCAAAAGTTGGAAAATAACAATTCGCTTCGGCTACTAATTAATTGTCATATTGTACATGACACGTATTTTAAGAAATAAAATAGATTTTAAATATATGGTGAATATTATAAATTATGTAGACCCTGCTATAATAAATAGACAGTGACAATTTTTTTGGACATGCCAATATGAAAAGCCACATATTTCATGAAACTGAAAGCCTAGAAGTGTTGAGGAATTTATTCATAACACTGATTATATCAGTGAAGTATTTTTTGCTACTTTTATTCATATCCCCACAATGAGGACTGTTGAAATAGAAGATAAACCCCATTAATTTGAGATTGTAAGTTAATAATGAGTAATGACACTTTCAAAGGTCTTTATCTACTCTCTAGAGTGTTTGAAAGGGACTAGTAATCATTTTTAAAAGATAAAATGTAGTATTAGTGTTGATAGAAAAGGTGGAGGACACAATATTAATCTTATATAGTAAGGCCATTGAAATTTGAAACAGCTGGTTGAGGCCCACGATAAGATTAAGACCCGTAAATTCAGTTTTAACCTCTATAAATACAAAAAGGTTCAATCCATGAATTAATGTAAAGCAAGAGGTGGATAATAAGTGAAAGGGCAAAATAGACCCTTCATAGGTGGGTCCCAATGCAACTTACCATTCCTTGATTCCTGCAACTCTTTTTTCTTTACTCTTTTTACTGCAGCTTATGTTTGAAGCTTGCAGCCTTGGCTATGGCTTGAGACCAAACCCTAATCCACTATTTTGTTTATTTTTATACTCCAGTTTGTTAAAGATTCAGGATTTAGAAATGGACATGAAAGTTTGTAACGCTCCTACAACAAGCATTTCTTTCTTAAAAATATATTTTTAAAGTTTGATGTTAGCCAGAAATGATATTGTTTGGATATTCAAATTAACCACAAATGAGTTTCTTTTTTCCTTTTGCTTGGGAGGAACATTCATAATGAGATTTAAATCCATGGCAACTACTTATAAAGACAAGTACTGCAAGTTCAAATACTCATTTTGAGTAATAGAAATCTAAATGCTGAAACCCAAGTAAGATTGGTAAGTTCGTTACTGTAATTTTGAAACTCACAGCTTTATAAAATTCAATATAGATAACGTACGCACTCTGAGACTTATCCATGAAAAGTGATTTGGTTTATTCTACTTCACCATTATTCAAATCTCATCTATTTACCTATTTATTTACAGAAGTTTCAGCACGCAGTCTATGTGCAATTATCATGCAAGACTTGATTCTTTTCAAGTAATTTCACAAGTTTTGTTCCTCCATTACTATTAGGCATAAATAAATGAAAAGCCAGCCCTGACGTAAAACATTCTATTAGCCAGAAAAGAAGCTTCCAGAAATTAAAAATGACAAGAAAACAATGAGCATGAGCTACCTGAAAAGACTATGATAAAGCCAACAATGATAATGTGACATACAACATTAGTGGTACATTAAGAATTGTGTTTGGGGGTAGAGTTGCCAAAAATGGGTTAAAAACCCCTTTCCAAGTATCTGTACATTTCGTTGGCTTTACTTTTTTGCTTGTATTTGGTATATTTATAACAATGGTGAGAGGCTTGTACAAGCGCATGTTACCTGTTTGGCCTTGAAACTTCGATTTCATGGTCATCTTCATCCTCGTCATTGGAGCGACCTCCATCTTCAGCGGGTCGTTTCAATCTCTGGAATATCTCATCTAGGGATTCGGAGGACGAAGCACGTGGTAACATCACGTGTCTTGGTTCTGCCTGACGCAGAGGTATAAGCTTTTTAGCTTCTATATTGGCCTTGAAATTCTGAAAACCCTGTTTCATTGATGCCCACTTTGAAGCTAAACCAGAAGAGGCACTGTTGTTGGTAGGTCGGGAGTTGGCAGCATCAAGCAACGAGACTTTAGCAGAGGCAATACTCTCGACTGGCTTGTTGTTGGATCCCGATTTGCTTAGTTCTCTCATAGCAGCATACTTTGTGCTTATTGCTTCTTTGCTCCCAGAATATTTCTGTGTTTCATCTTTCCTAGGCAACCTTGACGAACTTCCCTTCATATCCTCCTTCAATTCAAGAGTATGGTCCTGAAATAATTGCCATCAATTTCCAACATCACATATAACAAGTAAAAGACAAACATCTCATTACAAATAATAAATATAACCAACGGGAAGTGCACTTTTGAGCACATTAAAAATCCCACTTCACATACTTTGTTATGGCTGCCGGTTTCAAGATCCAAGCTCACATCATTGAAATTTCTAGCCAATGGAATAACATGTTCACCGACTGTGCGCCCTTGTTCAAGCCAGGTTCTTTCTGCGCAAGCATATAAATTGGCATTGATATGTTACTGTTCTTCCTACAGGTGAAATACACGAAACTGTACATTCAAAAATTTGCACTTATAGGCTATAGCGCATGAAGCCTCACTGACAAAGTGTACCTTTTTGCAGTATAAGCAAACCAGATGGATCAAACCCATCCACGTCATCTGATTCTTTTACAAGAAGTCTAAATATCTTCCAATTGCCAAAGAAGCTGATGATCCTGTCAAAGAAGTTGCTTGCAACCAGAATAGTATAGATAACCATAATAAGGGGGTACACTTCGTTAAATCCAGTCCCAAAGAAAGGTACAGCATCATCAATTGTTCCCATCCGCTGCATCAATTTTTCAACCCAAAATCAAACATGTAACATATCTTTGCAGTCATAAAAATACTTAAAAAAAAATTCACAACAATCAAACATTATTGAAGTATGGATTGACTTATAAATAGAAAAAAATAATTCAGCAGGATAGAGGCAAAATTTATGAGAAGCCAAAACACAGGATAGAAAATTCACCCGCTCAAAAAATGTTGTCTTGCCCTTCCCCAGACTGATGAGATTAAGAAAATTATATGAAATCGGAGGCGCATAACGAGCGACCAACCTGACAGACGGATCAAGAAATCGACTATTAACTGCGCAGAATACTAAAATACAAATATGAATCATACAATTGATGCACTATACAAACAATCAAACATACGAGCATATCATTAACAAGCTAACAGCGCTCGTTTGTCTGGGTGTCAATGAGTAGAACATTAGCCTTCCGACTTTGAACAATGAGTAATACGTGCAAAGACACATGTACATCAAAGGAACAAATGCAAAGACCTGCATGATAAAAATTGAATATATGAGAGCTTCACACGAAACATGCTCCTTCAAATAAAATAAAATAATTGTAGGCACCAATTATCACTATGGCGCATGAACATTAAATAAAATAATAATTGTAGGCACCAATTATCACTATATGCAATTCAAATGGTAAGTTGTTGGTTCTCAGGTACTATTGTATAATTTGTATGCCAACAGTATTACAGCCTTGGCATCAGATAATACTAAGTTGTCTCCTCCTAGAGATGATGTTTGAACATTTTGTTTCAAAACAATAATTGCAATCATTAATGAACCTTGGTAAAAGTAGTCGACTACATACCTGCACCAGAACCTCTTGATCTCCCACGTACTTTATAAGAATTGAAAATAGAGATAAATCAACTCCACTAGCTAGCATAGTAGCCTCAGCCAGTAATATGGCAGCTGACATGCAACCAAGAATGACGGCCAAAATTCTTTCCAATTGCTTTCGTAAAATACAGCGCCATACTAGTTCTGGGGGAGCAAGAAAACAAGCAATGATCAAGTTCTTAGGAACCCAGCTTAATGTATAGCACTTCATGACTCAATGGACATGACCAAAGAACAAATTATACCTGCCATGTCGAGGAAGGACCCAAATCTACCAGCACGCTCTGATCTGAAGCTTGAGATAAACTTCCTGTGTTACATAAAAATTTCACACGTCAACCTAATACGAGCAAGAAATAGGAAACAGAAACATGAGCTTATGAAGCAAACAATTATAGCCAATCACATATAGGCTTAGAAACAAAATTAGATCAAAAGGAAACTTAGTTGCCACTTCGACAATAGTTGTCTACCCCCGTGTTTATCAAAACATAAGCAACAAAATACAAAGTTCTGTTGGTTCATCGTATCAGCTCAGAATTAGGAAGAGGAATGTGCGAACCATCCAGTCATACTGCGCCTTTCATAATTCTTTATTGTGTCCTCTAATACAAGAGCCTCCGTGACATAACTCAGGTACTCACTGTAAATGAAGCAACATATCAGAACATATAATGTTTAGCTAATTAATAGTTTAATACTAAACACTGCCTACTTATGATAACCACATATGAGAATGATAAGTACTATCCTAGTCAACGAATAAGGATCTTTGAGGCACTAATTTTAATTTATGAAGAGTACAATCACATAAAATATTAAGGGAGGATATAAGTAGTGGACATCTTGAAGGAGGCCTTCTTATGGTAGAAATCCTTTTTTAATATAAACCTCTCGATTTAAGCAACAATATGAAACACTTCTTAGACTAATAACGAAAAGGTCAAAAGGGAAATTTCACTTATACTCTCATATATTGGAGCATTTATTTCCCAAACACATGGACTAAGTCAGCAGTCCCCTCATAAGAACCAATAAGAGGTTGGTGATAAGATAAAATATGACAACAAAAAAAGGTCTTTTACGAGAATGGCAAAAAATTTATTGAAGCACATAGGAAACAAATTGAATTGAACAGCATCCTACAGAATGATGCGTCATTTAGTTTACAAAGCATCCTGCAAAGACAGTTGTACCTTTTGCATCGGTAATACTCCTCTCGCGCTGCCCGAAGATGGCGCCTAAGTGTAGCCATTGATTTCTCATCAGTATCATAGTCCATGTCATTTTCTCCCAACTGACCCCCTTGTGGCTTAAAAGAAGGATCTTCCTTGAACTGCAGATAGAAAATCAAAGTAAAATTCCTATAGTAAATAATATTATAAAATGGTGTTATGTTGAATCTGTACAAGAAAATGTACCATCTGCACTAACATATTGTCAATAACATCCATACAAGGTCTTAGCGGATCGCGCTTGGTCATCTGTTTAGAAGTAGCCTGAGCAACCTATTAAATCCAATTGAAAAAACAGGAGTTACGATGACATTACCTATGGACAAGAAAAGGCAAGAACCATAAGAACTTGTAAAACCCATATGCAAAATAATTTTCTACTAAAGGTGAAGGAACAAATCCAATTATATTTATTCCAAGAAAGTTAATGACATGCATAATTAGAGTTTAACGAAAACTTACTTTTCAGGAACTCATGTTTTCATGTTAGCAATATTAATCAATGCATTTCTAATCTCTTAAGCTAGTGAGGCTGTAGAGGCCTAAAATGAGATTGTACATAGCAAGGGCCATAGGAGGGAAGCCCCACAAATATCTGTAGCAAATCCAAAATATAAAGTGACCAGAATGAATAGGTTTGTACAAAAATATATAGGTTTTTAATTGATTTCTTCCTTATATAAACATATATTATGCAAATGGACATACCATATATGTCTGAGTGGTAAATTATTTAAAAGAAAACAAAATGACTAAATAGATTCAAGCATGGCTCCAGGACTTTTATCAGCTAAGTAAGCAGATCCAATAAGAGTTTCATCTATTAAATGCTAAAGTGATGATGATTGAAAACTGAGGCAATGGTATTACATTGGGCTTTTTGAAGGGTGGAGACTGGAAATGGGTTGAATACATGGATTGATTTTGGACAAGTGCAAAAGTACAAGTAATTGTTCTCAAAGTAAAAATGTGTATCATTTCATGCACGAGTGTTTAGTGATACTAACCACAATTGCATTTGATAACTCTTTATGCGCATCATCAAGTTTCACAGCTGTTTTGGCTATCTTATGTGAGAGAAACTTGTGACGAGCAGTCCAGTCAGCATTTCTCCAAATACTTTTTGGAATTTCACTCAACCCAAACCCAAGAAGAAAAGCACCAGTCACAAGTCCAAATGTGTTTGAGCACGCCATTGCCCAACCCAGTATACCTCTTCCATGAAGCCTGTCATTGAAAAAGATCGTACATGTTGAAACAGATACCAACAAGCTATGTTAGAGGAAATCAATTCAGCTATCTAGTCTAATTCAGCTCAAATTAGCACCAAGAAAAAGCATTTAGTTATGAGTTGCACACTGAGAACCATGTGCCTGAAGCAGTTGGTTATCTGGTTATCAGTCATGCGATGACTCACAATGTTAAAAATTATATTTTCAGAAATTTACATAGTATTTCATATTTTTGGTGTTATATGTTGTTGTCTTTATCTGAATAACACTATTTAATATTTATGCATTCAACGTATCCATGTCATTTCATATTGTACCATTAAACTTATGCACCATTAGTTACGGAGAACCCAACTCTATTCCCAAGAGACCAATGTAATGGGATGTCCAACATCACAAGTTCTGGTTTAAACAGGCTAATGCTAACTATACAACTAATAACAAAAGAAAGAAGAAAGAAAATGAATCGAGAGATGAAGAACGAACCAATCTTTGTGCATAGTAATGACGAGAATAAGCCCCAAGAGACCAATGGATCCCACAATTAAATAGAAGATTAAGTTTACATGTATGCTAGTCTTCAGTCTTTCTATCATATTAAAGTCTCCAGCATCTTCATAACCCTGTATGAGAGGCACAGCAAGCCTGCTCAGGGAGGAAATGTAGAATGATTATCTTAAGATGTATCCATCGAAATATATACAGTGAGCACCAGCAGAGCAGAATAAGATTACAAGAACAGAACTATCAATTGATTTGTGTAATGTCGCAAAACTCCTATAAAGAGGCTCTGGAATATAGAGAAAAGTGTTTTCCCTCGTAATACTTGGTCATCATCAATCAATCTTTCCTTCTTTTAAAATGGATGTGCCAAAGCAATAAACTTTTGATGGTACTAAATTCAATGCATAACAGAATTAGCGTTTAATATACACAACTATTTAGCTAAGACTATACACATCTGCTTCCAACAATATACATGACTGGAACTTTATAATGTCTGAGACAGTGATGTTCTTAATGTCATTTTGGGGGGAAGCACCTCATGTGAATCCGGTACTCATCTTAATCGTATATTTGCAAAAGATTAATTTTAGGAACCAACAGAAAGAAGACAAACCAAACAAAATCACAGGTTTCTTTTATAGACTTAGACAACCTACGCTTCTATTTTCTTCATCCTTTACAATGGAAGAATAGACCACAATAGAAACAAACTTTTGGACTTCAATCCTTGGACCCCAAAATTGAATTGCTAGGAAAAAGTGTGTCTAAATAAATATATATATTTTTTTTTTTTTTGCAGAAAACACTAGAATTCTATATCAGCATGCAGTCGGGTGAGCATTTCTACATGTAATGATTCAAAACCAAAACTAGAATGATCGATAAAATATCATGTTTCTTCATATTGAGATGAAGTGGGGGTACAATAATGAAAGCATCCAAAAAGGTATACCATGTGAGCAGAAAGGTACTCCAATATGACCAACTCCAAAAGAAAGAGATGGCCGCATTACCATTACCACTACCAACTATAGTCTGCAGGGAAAGAAAAATAATAAGATCCACAAGTAAAAATTCAGATAAAGCTGGCAAGTGTGATGCTTGGTTGCAAATGCAGCAATTTATGCAATTACAAGAAACAGGACTAACTCCAACATATGTCAGATAAATTTTTTAAAAGATAAAATTTTTAAATTGGAAAAACAAAACGTAAACAACTATTGATGTTATTAACCATCTTCAATGACAGCTAACTATTCAAAATGTATCGCATACCATGCAGATAAATCATGCTGCTCAGAAAAAGCTATTGGTGGCAAATCACAATGAAGGAGGAAATGCTTCAACATATAGAATGAAAACCAAACTTGTTATGATGTTTAACTTCTTCTCAAACCAAGTTACTTATGTACCACTGACCATAAAGAAAGCAACACAGTTATACACTGGTATCCACTGAAACACAAGAATGCTTTCACTCAAAGCACACACCAACATCACCAAGTGATCCATCAAAGATTATTGAAGCACCATGAATTTATGTTAAGGTGCGTGTGTGACAATTGCAGTCTATCCTGAAATTTTAATCCCAATTGATGTCACCTCCTATGTATATATCTATGTATATTTGCATATATTTCAAATTTTAATGTTATTCCACTAGAATAATTTCACAGTTAAAACCATCAACTCTTAAATAATAGCACACAACTGTAGTTTATTCAATAACAGAGAGAATTTTCAAGTGCATTTTGGAGCATGCAAAAACAGCTGGTTCTCTAAAATATGATCCTTCTCAAAGTATAGAAACAGCTACACAAGCATATCCATCAGCACCCAATCAAACAATGCAAACAGGTATAGCTCAATAAGAAAGATTAATGATACGGATCATATAAAATTCATTAAAATCTAGCTCAAAAACAGCTGATCACACCCTAAAAGTCGGCACATGTTGAAAGCAATCCCCCACCCCCACCCCGGCACAGCAGCGCACACGCAGGCATAATTCATTCTTTTCTGCTGCCAAAACTCAAAATTCTGGGGAATGAACTAGCAAATTACCGTCCAAATGTCGGCGGGTACAAGAACAATAACCGCAATCGAGCAAAACCAAGTGTATCCCACCGTGAAGAACACGTAGCGGGGCACGTCCGGACCGGAGAAGTACTTAAGGGTCAAAACCACCATACCTAGGGTTAATGGCAGCGAGATCAAATAAAACACCCACATCTTTCAAATTCTTCCCTCCAAAAAAAAGTGATAAAACTTTTTTATATCTTTACAGAATTCGAATAATCGATCTGAATTTTAAAGGTAAAATTTCTGGGATTTCTTCATTAGATTTCGTAAAATTATTCGGAATTGAGAGGAGGAAATTGTTATTGAAGAAACCCCAGTCAAATTCCCCCTTTGCCAGAATGCTAAGAAGATGCCACCAACAAATCTCAAGTTATGAACGTTGTAATGGAAGTTTTTGGGCTTAGATCATCCTCCACTTTGCTTCCGATGGGTCGACCCAATTTACATAGATTTAAATCTTAACACCGTTATAAACTTTTGGGCCTTGGGCCGTGGCCCAGGTCCATAATTCCTCATCAGTGTCCCTGAAATAGATCATTCTTAAACAAGAACACTTGCATAAACAAATTATTATTTATTATAAAACTCAATTGTGGTAATTAAGCATTCACTCGTATTTAACTGGTTTAGATAATAGAAATTGATATATATTTAAAATTTTAGGTTAATTAAATTTGAAGTCAAATATTTTAGTTATATAATTTAAATTTCATATACCACATGATTAGCAGTGAACACGTGCTCACATTGTATAAAAAGAAATGATCATAATAATAATAACATATATGAACGTGGATATTATTTGTTTTCTGTCATACACAAAGTGTGCATATAAGATATCATGCAAAAGTTTCCTACTATCCTCTTAAGCCGGGAAATTTTATTGGTAAATCCAACAACACAAAGATTGGACGCAACCAAAATGAGCATTCATTTGGCATGTGATCGATCAACCTTCGTACCTAAACCTAAAATCATTGCGCTTATTATAATGCAAATCAACACCTTAATTCAGCTGTATTATTTATAAAGAGATGAAGAAAACATTTCCATTGCATGGATAATTCATTAGTTTTCAGAATTCTTGAAGAAAATTTTGTATTTTGGATTCCGAAGACATTGAGGGGATCATGGAGTTATGTGCAGCTACAAATTCTGAAATGGGATTTAGAAGGCCTTGACCCTAATTATGTTATTCCCGAGAAACTCTACAGTTTTTACTGAGGTTAGAACTTAGAATATATTATTTCATGCTTTCTTTAATCCCTTTTCTTTTCCATTTTCCCATATCAATTGTAACCCTCTGTCTGCTTGTTTTTCGAATTATTTTCATTTTTCTGTAATTGTTTTCATTTGTTTTAGTAATTCTTAGAGAACTCTTATTTACATATAGGGTAGGGGTGAGTATTTGGATATTTGAACAGGTATGGCAAAAAATATGTTCGAATTAAATATCCGAAATTTTAAAAGATTATGTCCGAACCAAACCAAAATAAATTTGGACATTTATCCGAAATATCCGAAATTATTTCGGATATTTTGGACATATCCGAAATTTTTGCCATTTTATTTTAAGCAATTTTTTTACCATACTTAAAAAGTATGATTTTTTGCCTGTAAAATTTCAACAACACTAAATAATAAAAATACTCCAACTAGTCAATAACATATTCAAATACTAAATTCTAAATCTCCAACAACACTAAATACTTCTAATCT
>JAYJMF010000019.1:2029349-2045151 GCA_036873715.1 Salvia sclarea
TCGCTCGACTCATGGCTTAGAATAGAAGCGGCAAACAATTGGCCTAACGTTAGGCCGGCCTAACGCAAATGTTTGTCTTGTAGAAATATGCAAATTTACAATAATTTTTGTATTAGACTGGGTTAGTCTCATGTAAGGGGAACTCTGGTTACTCGAGATTAGATTGATCGGAGACTACCCGAGATCGAATCGCACCTAGATCTGGCCCAACACTACAGAGATACACAAATAGAAAATGACAACAACGTCCTCTTTGTTGTGGGTCAAGCGAGAAGATTCGTTCGACTCATAGTAGATAAATGTCATTATGATCTAGAATTGATAATTATATTTAAAACTTTTCAATATACCCAACACCTGGTACTAGATGAATAAGAAAATAAAGTACTGTAGTTATATGCTTAAACCATATTTTGTATGAAAATTCAAAATATTTCTTAAGGTGATTGAATTAATTTTTTCTGATACAATATACTGTAACATTTTATAGTTAAACATTATCATACATAAAATCAATGATTTCCAAAAGAAAATTAAAACAGATTGTTAAATGCTTAACACATGGTGATATGCAAATTTACATAATTTTTGTATTAGACTAAGTTAGTTTCATATAAAGGGGCATTTGGTTACTTAAGCTTAGATTGATCCGAGACTACTTGAGATTGAATTGGCCTGAGATTTATCCAAGATTAATTGTCATAGGGGGGAGGCCAAGACTCATAAGCCAAGACTAATCCTACATGGCATTGTCAAGTCCACCAAACCAACATATCATAAGACTAATCTTATCTAATCCGTCAAAACCAAACACCCCCTAATATGATACTATATTTCATATAATTAATAATAAGTGGCATTCTAAATTAAATAGTCATTCTATTTGTTAAATATAACACTATGCATTGCATAACAATTATATGTTAGATAGTGTGTATATGTAGATATAATATGGCTAACCAACCATGAGAGACAATACAATAATATATTCATAGTTAGTTGAGATTTATCTATTAGGAGTATTATATAAGTTTATGGAGATCATAATATAATATTCTAGCACCTATTGGATATGATATATTAACATATTAATAGTTAATCAAAATAAAGTAATTATTTCGGTAATATGTAATTGTAATTGGGTTTACGTGACATTCTATTTTGGTGGTACTTAATTTTATTAATAATATTATGGATTGATAATTTCAATGTGTGATAACTAGAAAAAGCAAGCAATTCCTTGTTAGACTTTATTTCTTTTGTTTAAAATGCCATTAGCCTATCTTGTAATTAGCCTATATGATAGTAGAATTTCCATCATCAAACAAATTATCAAGAGAAAGAGGCATTACTATTTATGATGTCTTCAGCTGTTCCAGCGATGCATCGTGTTGGCAGTTCAGGAAACACATCCAATTCAGTTCGTACTCGCAAGGAAAAGAGGTTGACATATGTATTGAATGATGCGGATGATACAAAGGTAATACTCACTTTATTTCAGATAAAATTATGTCCCTTGCATTGTTGGTGGTAAGAGAAGAATAGTTGCTATATTGAACTTTGGTATTATGGGCTATTTACTTTAACTGTTCACTACATACATAAGCATGAGTGCATGGCACTTTTTCTATTTTTCCTGCCTGTTTCCCTCACAACAGGATGTAACGTGAAGAACAATTCAGCTTTTTTTTATCGTCCACCTATGTTAGGATATATAATTATCATGTTACATTGAATCTGAATAGTAACTATTAGGTGACACTACTTATCTGCTTTTTCCCCCTACCAAAATCTAATAGCTGGAATTGAAGTGCTGCAGTTGCGTTTCTTTTATTGGTGTGGTCATGTGATTTAGTTTTATTCGGCTGCTTAATGTGCATATAGAAAATAATTGCTAGTGGCATGTAAATGCTTCTCTTTCGACTTTGAACTTTGAAAAGATCTTGATACAACAGGATAGATTTAGCGCTTGTGTGTGCTTTGGAAGATGATGGTCAGACTCTGCTTCTTCCACGTGAGGCATTTGGTCCTTTATCAAAGTGGACTTATTAGTCATTATTACATCGTATTGTTACAAGACTAAAAACTGTCCATGGGGAATATAAACTACCGCACATCTTAATCCGCCTTTTTTCTGCCAAAAAGGAATATACAACGGGGAATACAGTTACATAACAAATTAATAATTGCATATAACTAGTTCTTTCATAATACTTTGTTTTGCTTAAGAGATGTTGATTATATCAGTCACATGTATCAAGTTTGTTGTTTATTTGCAGCACTGTGCTGGCATAAACTGCTTGGCCGTATCAAAATCTACAGAACAAGAAGGAAGTCAGTACCTCTTCACTGGTAGCCGTGATGGCACATTGAAGCGATGGGCGTTATCAGAAGATTCTGCTACTTTCTCTGCTACATTTGAGTCTCATGTTGATTGGGTAAAAGTTTATTTCATCTTCGGTTAAGTCTCTTGTTTACCATTTTCTTATATTGTGATGGATATGAAGGGAAGCTAATATAGGATTGGAGGTCTATGACACATCTTACTTCTGCATGTGGCACCATAGATTTGGTCAACGTGCTACAATTGATTCGTAGCCTCATTCCATACCAAGTTCAAGAAACCCATTTGTTCAATTAGCTCGTATTGAACTGGTTCCTTTGAGCAAAATAATGCTTTCAAGATTAGGAATTTATAGTTGCTCGATAATTTGAATCCATGACATTAGAATTCTTCTATGTCAAATGACCTTATTAGAATTCTGGAACATGTTTCTGGGACAGGTTAACGATGTGGTTCTGACCAGTGGTAACACGTTGGTCTCATGCTCCTCTGATACCACTGTTAAGGTGAGTGCAATTCCCATTTATTTCACGTTCTCTCTCTTTATCAGGATAAACTTATCTATTTATTTTCTATGTGGTGCTACTAATATTAGGTGTGGAATAGCTTGTCTGATGGAATATGTGCCAGGACATTTCATCAACACTCTGACTATGTCACTTGCCTGGCAGCAGCAGAGAAAAATGTAGTTTCTGCCAAATACATTAATATTCTAAGAATATGATATTGTGCCAGACACCAGTTTATGATTTATCTTTATTATGCATTGTAGAGCAATGTCTTTGCCTCTGGAGGCCTTGGTGGGGAGGTTTTCATATGGGATCTGGAAGCTTCTCTGAATCCTGTTTCCAAATCAAATGATGCAAATGTAGATGATTGTTCAACTAGTACTAATGGTTTGGGATCTTTGCCGAGTGCTAGTCTTCGTCCTATCAACTCAAGCAATAATATTTCTGTGCATGCCACCCAATCTCAAGGCTATGTCCCTATTACTGCAAAAGGCCATAAAGAGTCGGTTTATGCATTGGCAACAAATGACCGGGGCACACTGCTTGTTTCTGGTGGAACTGAGAAGGTGAACTCTGATTGTTTGTCTGGTATTTGAACAGTATTATTATCAAATGATGATTCCTTTCGTTTTCTCAGTGCTGTTCATTTCACATGACATCCTATTCTATTGTTTGACTAACAGTTTTCTAAATGACCCCATATTTGGTAATGATTTTTCATAGGTTGTACGTGTTTGGGACCCCAGGACGGGCTCTAAAACAATGAAGCTAAGAGGACACACAGATAATATCAGGGCACTGTTATTGGATTCTACAGGCAGGTTAGTTGAGGGGTCTTCCTTTAAGCGTATTTTCAGGCTCCTGTGATATCAGTATCACCTTTTCTGACATATTTATGCTGAAAAACCTTGAAATACTTAACTTTGGTAGAAACTCTTAGGTTAATGCGGGTGCTTAGCTTAAGTTATATGAGCTGTTTCATGTTTAGCTGCATAAGCTAAGCTGGTAATAATTTTGTGTTAGTAAAAAAGTAGTGGGATGATAGTTCTTCTAAGTTCTAAGTGTTGTGAGACAACATGAAACTAGCCTGGATGGTACATTCTTCCATCACTAGAATATTGGCCTTTTGTTGTCATGAAGAACAGTTGCATGAATTCCAGACACTAGTTAGCCTTAGCCAAAATATTTGTTTAGTAGAGATACCTCCCATTAGCTTCTCTGTTGTTTGTGGCTAAGGAAGCAACACAAGGTGCACCAACTTGATTCCAATTGTTAAGCTTGTAGTAACCGTCATTTACTGTCACCTCTGAAATGTATAACACATTTCACTGTCTCTTAATTTGCAGATATTGTTTATCTGGATCTTCTGATTCTATGATCAGGTATGCGTCATTTTTGCATATGCCACTTACCACAGGAAGTATCATTCTTGAAACAAGTGTTAGTATAAACCATGGTACCATGTTTCTTTTGATGCCCCCTCTTTGATTTCTGTAATTGTTTTGCTGAAAACATCACAGGTTGTGGGATCTTGCTCAACAAAGATGCATTCATTCCTATGCTGTGCACACAGACTCTGTCTGGGCACTAGCCGCTACTCCATCATTTAGTCATGTTTATAGTGGTGGGAGGGACCTTTCTGTGAGTGTGGCTAACTTTAGCATTGTTATTATACAGGCCTCTCCATATTGTGCTGCATTTTTTTATAGTACCTACCTCTTTCTGTAGTTGTATTTAACTGATTTGGCAACAAGAGAAAGCGTATTGCTATGTTCAAAAGAACATCCTATATTGCAATTAGAACTGCATGGTGATGGTATATGGGTTTCCACAACGGATTCTTCTGTACATAGATGGCCTGCAGAAGCGCATAATCCCCTTAAAGTATTCCAGAGAGGTGGCTCATTTTTAGCTGGCAACTTGTCTTTTTCAAGGGCAAGGGTTTCACTGGAAGGTTCTACACCTGTGAGTCTTGTGTTTCTGCTCTATGGTTCTTTTTTTTAAAAAAATAAAATTCATTATAACCAACGAAAGGAAAAACCAACTCACACACTACTCTAGGGTGACTCGAACCCCCAACCTCTCTTGGTTGGAGGGGAAGCGTATCTGCTCTATGGCTCTTAGTGACAGTTTTCAACATTCAGTCTCAAGACTCTCAACATAAGAATTGGTTGGATGTATCTTTCAGTATAAATGTATGATTTTCTCAGGTCTCAGTTTTACAAATTTTGAGAGGGAAATTGCAGCTGGATCGTTTTCTGTACAGTTAGCAAATGATGATTTGCTTAAGAAAATACTTCGGAAATTTTGTGGATATTTTTGGGGTAGATATCTTTGGAAAGGGTTTGTTTAAAATGTTTGAAGAACTCCATGTTTGTTTAATTTTGGGATGGGTTTATAGCGTAGTTATAATATCTGGAGAACTTACAGGAGATAGAAAAAGATGTATCTTGATGGCAAAAGATGATGTTGATATAGTTGAACGTTAATGGTCAAAATTCAAAAGTCAGAATAAATGAAAATTAGTAATCATATTGAGTTTTATGTATTGTCTGAATATGTACCAGTTTTACTAATTGAGGTTTTAATAAAGTAAAATTGCTATAATAGATTCTTGTGCAATATTAGTATGATAATTTTGCAAAAAGTAAGCAATTGACTATCTTTGTTTATGCAGGTTCCTGTTTATAGAGAACCGTCCCTTACAATTTGCGGAACTTCGGCTATAGTGCAGCATGAGATTTTAAATAATAGAAGACATGTCCTGACAAAGGTAACTTGGTGCTAATTCCTCTCTTAGCCAGCCTCATTTTCACTGTTGCAGCTCCCTACAGCAATTGTTCTTCTTGTAAATTCAGTTTTCTAAACCAGTTGTTCAATTTTACATTGTCAAGGACACTGCTGGTACGGTAAAGTTGTGGGAAATCACTAGAGGTTTGGTGACGGAAAATTATGGAGAGGTCAGTGATGTGCACGAACCTCATAACTTAGTTACATTTGCAGTGTCAGTGGGAGCTCTGGTGGGTGTCTGCAAGTACCATCGGTAGTTTCCAATTCGATTATCTGAGTTTGTTTCTTTTGCCTTTTCAGGTTTCATTTGAGAAGAAGAAAGAGGAATTGTTTGAGATGGTATGTACTTTTTATTATCATGTCCCATGGTTTCATGTACAATTAGACTTATTGGCCCTATGCAGGTGAATGTTCCAACATGGTTCACGGTAGATACAAGGCTTGGGAGTCTGTCTGTGCACTTAGACACGCCACAATGTTTTTCTGCTGAGATGTACTCTGCAGATCTAGGGATTGCTGGGAAACCCGAGGATGACAAGGTATTTTCCCTCTCTCTCTCTGTCACCCACACACACATACATATATACATAGAGAGAAATGATATGTTAGTCACCATCCGTGAGAAGACTCGCCCCCGAATCCCATGAGTAGATGAAATTTCAATATTTACGAATGCATCAACTTTCGCAGTGAATCCATCAGCTTTGAGAAGGAATTAATACAAATCACTTAGTTCGTAGTTTATACTATAAGTATGTTAGTTATGATCAACATCATAAACACAAACTTTTCCCTGGATTATTTTCTCCGATGTAATAGAATTCCCTTAACCATAAAAACTGTAACCAGTTAGCTTATTAATCCTCGAGGTCAGTGCACCTTGTATTTGCTTCCTTGGTTCACTTTTTCTTGCTAATAAGATCTTTATGGTACTTTTCTCTTCATTGTGACAATGAACAAACGGACATGCAGAACCTGTTTATATCTCTTATTCGTGTCATTCAGTATTCATTTGTTATTACTGTAAACTAAGTTCAATTGTCCTTTGTTTAATATGTAGGTTAATTTGGCAAGAGAAACCCTCAAAGGGCTATTGGCACATTGGTTGACTAAAAGAAGGCAGAGATTTGGATCTCAATCTTCAGCTAATGGTGAAATTCCACCAGGGAAAGAAATGTCTACAAGAACTTTAACCCTGTCTCGAATAGAAGGAGATGGTAACTCAGAGAATGACTCTGCAGTTTATCCACCCTTTGAATTTTTAGCAGCTTCCCCTCCTTCCATTGTTACGGAAGGCTCTCAGGGAGGACCCTGGAGAAAGAAAATTACCGACTTAGATGGAACTGAAGATGAGAAAGACTTCCCTTGGTGGGTTCTTGATTGTGTGCTGAATAACCGCCTTCCTCCAAGGGAAAATACCAAGTAATGTCAATCCTCTTTCCGGCTTGAATTGGTTGTCTTGCATTTCTCGAGCCTGCTACTAGTAACTTATTTTGTACAATTTTGTCTTATACGAGGTCAGAAGTCTGTTAAACACAGTCCGTTAAGTATCTGAAGCTGCATGCTATATTGGTCATGAAAACTTCTCCTGGTTGTTTTGAACTTACTTTCTTAGTAACCTAATAAATTGTTCAAAGGTGCTTGCCCTTGTAATTTCGTGAGGTCTGGAGGACTCATTCATGCACTTAGTGTGGCTACTGCTAGGCAAACTTCGGTATTTGCTCGATGAATGTGGTTGTCTTTTACTAAACCCAAGAATGTGATAGAGCTATCTTAAACTGGATTGGTTCTTATTTGAATGTGGTTGCCCTCTCCCCATTCTGTTATATTCCCTCCGTCCCTCAATTGTTAGTGCACATTCCTTTTTTGGGATGTCCCACCATCTTGGTGCATTTCATTTTTTGGACATGTTTACCACACACAACTTTAAATATAATATATTCTTATCACTACTTCATACAACTTATACTACTTTTTCAACTCTACTTAATTCCCGTGTCGAAAAGAAGTGCACCAATAATTGAGGGACGAAGGGAGTATTTGCTTAATATTATGTGATTGAAGCTTGCCTAGTAGGAAAACTGGAGCAACTCTTATTTTGGTGCTTTCTACTGCTTGTCCTCAGCTCTGTTGTTGTCTTGTTCCCATGTAATCTTTTTCGTTGTGTTTTTGTTGCAGATGTAGCTTCTATTTGCATCCATGTGAAGGTTCGAATGTGCAGGTCCTCACACAAGGGAAACTGAGTGCTCCTCGCATTTTGAGAATACATAAGGTAAAAATTTCACTTGTTACCTCAAGGCCAGTCTATTGAGCAGTTTTGAATTCTTTTAATGAATCGAGAATAGGCATCTAGTTTTCGACCATGCAGATGTCTCGATTAAGTGCCTTTGTGTTATGCAATAAAAAAATGTAATTATGCTTGTTGGTGATTTCCATGAGCATAGCAATTATTGTCTTTCCAATAGTGTCAATTTTATTGTCCATAAATAGACATCTAGTTTTTTACCATGTAGATTTGTCTAGGGGAGTTCTTTTGTGCTTTCAATCACAATTTAAAATTTTATGGTAGTTGGTGGTTTCCTCAGCCAATCAATTATTGTCTTCTGATAGTGTCAATATTATTGTCCATGATTATTTGGACATTGATACATCATGTAGAAAGTCTTCTAATAATGTCAATAATATGCTGGTGATCTGGCAATAAAAACCACTTCCTATGTGAAGTTTGAAGGTTCCCTTTTTATAAGGTTCTTACTAGATTAAGTATCTGAGCATTGGATTACCCCCAAGAAAAATGATTAATCTTTAAGGGTGCGTTCTCTTTGGTTGTTAAATTATCATAGGAAAATGAGGGAAAAGAAAACACTTACCCTTAAATTTTTCCTTCTTTTTTGTTTCCTTATCTATAAAAAAGAATTTTACCCTTTCTTCTGCCTCCTTTTCACTCCAATGGAAGGAAAATATTATTACACCAACAAGAAGTGATGATATTATCCCTCATTGAAGTGAGGAGGGAGAAAGGGTGAAATCCCTTTTTATTGACAAGGAGGCGAAAAAGAAGGAACAAGTTAAAGGGTGAGTTTCATCTTTTCCCTCTTTTTCCCATGATAATTTTACTACCGAAGAGAAAACCACCTAACAGAATAACAGGTTCTAGGTGAGGGAATCTTAGTGCAGTAACTGTCGATGGAAATAAGTTCAGTGGGCCCCATTGCTTCTCTTTTTCTTCTTCTAGATCTCAAATAGAAAATGTCCTACTGGCTCATCTATTTTATGGTTTAGCTAACTTTTGTTATTATATTTATAGGTTGTCAACTATGTGGTAGAAAAGATGCTTCTTGATAAGCCAATGGATAATCTGAATGCTGATGGAACTTTTGCTCCAAATGCACCTGGAGGTCAGATTCCACTTCCAATTGTAGGAGATGGTTCTCTGCGAACTGGGCTGAAACCTTGGCAAAAACTCAGGCCTTCTATTGAGATTCTTTGCAATAACCAGGTACGTTGTTTGCTTCTTATGCAATAGAGAGACCGTGACTCGTGCCTGACGTTTTACTTTCTTGATTCAATAACTAAAACGTAATTAACTCACAGAAGAAAAGCTCTGAGTGCATTTTGTTTGGAAAGGCTATACTGAAAGGATTTCTTGCAATTAATGCTCTTGAAATTGCGATATTATGATATTATATACATTGGAGGCTTGGAAGGTGAAACACAGGGGGAGGTTTTGATTATTTCTGTTGCTGTCCTTATGGCCCCCAGATTAGTACCTTTTCTACCTGCAGTTTGGTGTTGTCACATTCAAATGCTGCTTTCCAGTTCCATTTTATTGAGAGATGGCTCTTTTTGTATAAAATATTGTTGGATTGTGTTTCATTGTACGTTTCTATATGGATGAAGTATTTGATCTTTTTCTCCCATGTTAACTTCTCTTTTGAATCTCCAGGTTTTACCTCCAGACATGAGCTTGGCCACCGTTCGAGCTTACATATGGAAGAAATCTGAAGATCTTATCCTTAACTACAGAATTGTGCAGGGCAGGTGATGAATAGATTCCACAGGTGATCCTACATTCCTAGCCTAAGCTAAATATCTTATATGTGAGTTTGTAAGTTGGATTGTGCTCAATATAGGATAGGTCACAATCTGCCAATACTGACATGAATTTACTTTTTCTTGAATACCTCCAGCAAGAAAACAAGCACTCTCCAACTGAAAAAAACTTGAGTGCAAATGAAATTATGAAAATGAGATGTAACAGAACCAACTATTGGAGTCTAGATTTGAACAGAAATTTGAAAGTCAAGAACTGCTGGAATAATTCAACATAATTGTTTATTCCTATGGTTTGTCCTATACATATTATGATGGAACTTTTCGTACTAGCTCCTCCCTTGAGTTAAAACAGAAAAGGAAAATCTTAGGGATTTATTAGAATATGATGCATTTGAAGTTCTAGAAATGCCGTCAGTAAATTTCTCTCTTATGGGACTTCCTTGAAGTTTATAAATTTCTTCTTTTAGAATATGATGCTTTGAAAATGATGTATCTTATCCCTTTGTTATTTCTTCTTTATATATATATATATATATATAGGATTTGGTTTATGTAGGAATAGATATCTATTGTAGAAAGTGAGAAGTTCGTTGATTTTATGAGCTTGTTCATAGATTTTATGCGCTTGTTCATTGAAATATTTCCGTGAAATTTTATGCGAAATTTTGAGTTTTGTTTCGCTCATCTCTTGTTCGTTGATTTTATGCGCTTGTTCATCTCTTTTATGCTCTTGTTCGTCATTCTAACTTCTCACGATAAAATCAATTCTCACTAGAGAGCACCCCTATATATATATCAATTAGTGGTGAGAAATGAGATTTGATCATATCCAATAATCTATACAATCTAACGGCTAATCAAGATCAACATATTATTAATAAAAATTTGTAGTAAAGGGCATAAATTTAATCCTAACAATTTTTGTAACCGATCAGTAGCTATTTTTTAGGGATTGACTAATCTTATATTTGGTAAACCAATATAATTAACCATTTTTAATACTTTTTTCCAATTTTAAGATTTTCAACTACATGTTCACAGGAATATCTGCTAAGCACTAGAGAATCATCGTCTTCTTCATTTCTTAAAAATTATAGTCTTCATCCTGCTTGGGTTATGGGTCCTAATGATCTTGTTATGTAATTGATACAGGAATAACAAGACTCGTAGAACGCATAATTATCCATTTTGTTTGAATAAGACCATTAAATTAACTAGCTGACCATACTTTCTGCACAATAATTTGTGTTTGGTTACTCATGTAACACTGTGAATAATAGATGAAATTGTGCGTTAGAACACCATCTTATTCATACAATTTGATTATTTATGCATACGACTATGTGTATGAATACCACTATAAATTATGTGAACCGCATCCACTGTGTGTGAACAACTGCAACGAAGATGTGAATAAGAAAATCTGGGTAGGCTTTGTCTACAATGGTTGATATCAGATCTATTGCTTAAAACAATTATTGTGAGATTTGACGGCGGTAATTATGCGATTTGTTCACATCTCATTATGGGAAGTCAATGCACGATGAGGTACATTCACTTATTTACCCCCAAATGATTATCCTATTATTTAATTCAATTTCTTAAACTAATATTCATCTAATCTCCATCAATCTCTTAACCGTCGGATCAATAGTATCAATGTCTCTCATTCAATCTCAATTCTCACCATAAACCCCCCATTCTCAACCTAGTGCACTCCTATATATATATATATATATATAGGAAGAGGTTCAAATAAGAACACTTTTTAAAGTGAGAACGTGAGAATCTGCACATTACGTACAAATATCTACACATAATGTACAAAGTCTTTGCAGTGTAATTTTTCCAGAGTGCATTTATGTTTTCATAGTATTCTCACAGTGCAAATACTTTGTGCGTTATGTGCAGATACTTTGTACGTAATGTGCAGGTTCTCACGTTCTCACTTTAAAAAGTGGTTTGTAGGATAACCATATATATATAAGATAAAGGAAAGTATAACATGAGGCTGATTTGAGGCGTTTCTCTGAGCTAGGCATAAGCCTCGGAATAATGACAAAAGAATCATAAATTATAAAATAAATGTAAACAATACTTAGCAGCCCAAACATCAGATTTAAGGGTTTATAAGTATTAAAGCATCAAATTAAAGATGATCCCAGGATGAGAGAGGAGTGATGACGTGAAGGTTGCTGCACAGGCGCATTCTTACTTTCCTTTTTCTTTTAAGTTTGGCATGTTAATGTTCTTTCAGGGTTTAGAATCTTAAAAACTCACTGTGGCACTTCTATTTTAATTAAGTTTGGGCCCAAAAATTAGGCCCAGCGCCACCTCACACTGCCTCGGCGCCTCAGCTCCTTGAGGCGTGGGCCTGAAAACACTACAATGAGTCAACCACCCCCTGGCGTTTTTTGGCTGCCTCACTTGATTTTTACAACACTGGGTCAGGTCTATATGTTTGAGCATGTGCATGCCCACACACAGTTGCGCACACACATATTTAGACCATATCATTTCACATACTAGCTATTCAAAATTACGCCAAGGAATAGCTCTTCCCATCCAGCAATTTTGTATGATAATAAATTTCCAACCTCTTAAATAAAGAAACTACTAAGTACATTCTTATTTTTGTGGATATGATTAGTTCTGCCAACAACGTACACAAAGGGAAATAAACTTTGAATTTGAGCAGCATGCCGAGTTGAAAGTAGAGAGATTGCTATTTGAATCTTCCCTTTGCATTAATTTGAATGGAGAATCTATTTGGAAGCAAAGTTAAATTGACCATTGATGGTAACCTAACTTAGAGCAACCAGATTCTGATGTCAAAGATAACAAATTAAGCTGTTGTGATGAATCTTCACTATGGCTTAACTTTAAGCCCTAGAAGGAACATATAGGTCTACTCAGATTTGAGAAATGTGGATTAGTAAGAATTGAAAAGGTCCAACACACATTTCTTATGGAACATGAAGAAGACATGGTTCTAACCATTTCCCAAGTCTAGTAAGAAACATGGATAAGTATCAACTAAAAAATTAATATACCCTATTTCTGAGGATTGCGTGAGTTAGACGTATGGTGCCACCTTACCTAGTTTCTAACATTTGCTTTGGTGAACTGAACTATACTTTTCATCTTTTATGCAAACATCTTTGGAAGGAAGGATTTCTGCTAGAAAAGCTATACAAAATATACCGTTTCCTTCAAAAGAATCTGAAGTAGAAAAAATAAAAATACTCGCTTTCGAAATAGAATCCAAGAATGTTGTTTGTAAGGACAATTTATGCACATATATGATTGTTCAATGCTCCCTCCGTCCATGACTTCCATACCCCTTTCCGTTCTTGGTCGACCATAGAACCCATTTAATTTAATTTATACCCTTAATACATCACTTTATTGACACTCAAACCATTATTGGACCCACACCTTTAATCTTTATCTAAAATGGTGAGATTTGTTTACATGTAGCTCAGAACAAGGTTATATTTAATACTCATCCGATCACAAAATCTGTACCCCTTGGAATCGGCACGGGTTCTAATAATTTAGTTAAGTGTGTTGTGAGTGGAGATGGGGTCCCGCTTAAGCTGTATTTCTGAAATTGATTAAAATTCTTTGTTGGGCTGATTGAAATTTTGTGTTAGGCTGATTGAAATTCGTAATTAATACCTTAGAGAATAACGTGAGATTGTTATATACTGAATTTGGTACCTACATGACCATTTGGTTAAGATTTGTTATTCCTGCAGTCTCTCTATTCTTATGATTTGTTATTCCTGCAATCTCTCTTTTCTTGAGAGATTGTACTTTCCATGTTTGTTTGTTGCTCTCTTATGTACTATTTGGCATTTGGATCATGAACTGTCTTTTTATGTATTTCATAGGTTTATTCATATTTTATTTAACATTAATCTTTAGTCCTTATGGAAATATCCAGTGTTGAAAATTGTAGTTTATATGCATGTGTGCTGTTAATAAGATTAGCTCAGAAAATAGAATGCAATCAGACAATTTCCTTGACATTTTCTACCTGTGAAATCTATGTGCAGTGCAGGGTATTCAGTTAAGTATTCCAACTGCCATTGTGGTTTTCTTTGCAATGCTTGATTGCTTGTATTGTGAACATCTTTGTAGGTGTCTCGATGTCTCAAAACTTAATAATGTTAAGGGAATGATTGATTATTTGTGTAATTACCTAGCAGAGGTTCTATGTCATGCTGTCTATGTTCCCATGCATTGCTTGGATATCTTGCATATGTTTTATTCTCAGTTTTTTTAGTATATTCGGTGAATTATAATTAGGGTTTATTTAACCCGTTGTTAGCTTGACTTTTGAGAGAAGAAAAATTACTTGGAACATAATTGTAGTATATTTTGTTGTGTACAGGAGCCAGGTAGTTCATATGATTAATTAGGTTGCTTGTGCATGTAAATACTCAGAAAGTTGCGCATCTTCGGAAGCTGGAAATGCAGCAGATGGAATCTTGGAAAATGAAGCAGTTCCTGGAGAGAAGAAAAATCTCATCAAAACTGTGCAGAATTGTCTCTCAACTGAAGGTCTTGTGATGCGATGCGTGACTATCTTCCTTTTTGGGCGCTGGCATGAATGGGTTTTAGCCTTTTGATTATGTGGTAACTTGCAGACATGCTGGGAGCTAATAGCGTTTGTTGGAAATATTTGACAACTTTCAACGGGTAACTTTACCCAAAAAGTAACCAGTCGGAGGGATATGTATTAAAAGAAAACAGAAAAAAAAAAAAAAAAACTGTTGTGAAGCAGTGATGTTCAATAGATTATTAATTTTTTAAATTTTGTTTTCGAAAAATAAAAGGGTTCACCAATTTTAGTTATTTAATTGGTAATTTGATAAGATAACCGAAGCGTCACTTAATTTGTTCAGGTTTGACATTCTCTGCTGAAGTTTAGGTGCTATCTTTGTGAATTAAATTTAGAATAACGTTTTATTCATGACATAGTTGAACCCTCAAATGTATTAATCGTATACGATTTACACAAACGAAAACATTATCTTTCATATTAAAATAATTTGTGATATTAATTACCAGGGATGGCAGTGGTATTGTTTTTTAGGACCCGGTGCATAAAATTTATTTCATGCTTGTTCTTATCTTAACCATGAGTAGCTTAACTTTTCATTGGTCCTAGGGTTTACATTGTCTTATTAGAGTTGCATGACTTAGCCCTTTTAATTTTACTTTCTTCCAACTTATGATTTTATGCTTCTTTGTGCTTATTCTTATGATTTTATGTCTTACTCGGAGTAAGTTGCATAGTCGAACCATTGAAGCATGATACGATCTTACTTGTTTGTCCTACCCGAAAAATAGGTAATCATAGGGGAATATATCTTAGAGCTTTCGGTAACTAGTTTACTTCTCTTGATTCCTTAAGGGAGATAGATTTTAGGCTTGCCTAATCTAGATTGCCTCAAAAAGGGGTCTTAAGATTGTATTAGTGTACCTCATTTAAATTGGATTAAAGGTTGGTGAGTACATTAGTAGGTGAATTTGTGTAATTTGAGTTAGATATTGTGTCCCTAGGATCAATCCTTTCATATATTGTTTATTTTCGTTTATTTGCTTTCATCCTAGAACTAGGATACCTAAACACCATCATAACATTGATTTGCCTAAATAGTGAAAAGTTTTCAATAGAGTTACTTGTTATAGTTTTCATGTTTCAATCCATGTGAATACTCGTCTTGCTCTATATTTGATATGACCAACTATAACGCGGAAGCAACGGAAAGAACTCTCGTCAACAGATAGGTTGGTTCAACCCTAAAAACTCGAATTAATTCCACTAAAATTAAATTGAAAATCACAAACTACTTATCCAAAATTCACACAATTTCGCACGACAGGAAGGGCTTGGGTTAACAAGGGAAAAAGGAAGGATAGATGTGGATGGATGGGAAAGGATGGATGAAGATATACGACGGCAGTAAGGAAACGAAAGGAACAGATCAAAGAACTCACCGAAAAACGAACCTCGGATTTACTGGAATCCGAAACGCGTCGAAGGATCGATCTTCGTGGCTTGTCTAACCCGGATACTACTAGATATCAC
>JAYJMF010000019.1:2058344-2077916 GCA_036873715.1 Salvia sclarea
TATATATTATTTAAACTTATGAGTATAATAAAGGTATCCTAATAAAGAAATGTCTCAACTTAATTGAAACGGCCCGAAAATGAATATGCTTAGTTGGGACAGAGGGAGTTTTTGTTTAAAAGTGGGGTGACGTGGGTGTTGAGACGGGTAAAAGTGGAAGAGCAGCCAAATAGGCAATGGCGAATGCAATCTAAAGCACCTCAGCAATGGCGTCGGCGCCTGCTTCTTCCTTTCTTTTCTTCCTCCATTGATTCCGATCAATTGATCGACCAATAGAATAGTAATTCATGAGACGATGCGCTGCTGTTGTGGATTGGGATCGCGGCGGTGGATTGGCAACTACGACAAGCTCCAGCGGCTTGCCCTCGTTCTCATCTACGTTCAGATTGGGTGCTCCCTGCTGGGATCGCTCTCCCCGCTCTACAATGGCGTCCTCATCCTCCATTTGGGGGTTTCCCTCTTCGGCCTCGTCGCCGTCGAGAGCAGCAATCAGAGCCTCGCCCGGACTTACGCCTTCCTCCTCTTCTGCTCCTTCTTCCTCGACCTCTCATGGTTCTTCCTCTTCTCTCACCAAATCTGGTACTCGCCAGCGCCCGCCCTTTTCTCTCTTCTCTGCATTTACTAGTGCTGCGCTGCTAATAAATACGCCTTTTGATTTCGATTCAGGCATTTTCCCGCTGGTGTTTATGGAACCTTAGCTGCCTACGCCGTGAAGCTTACTCTCGTGGTGCAGATTGCCGGAGTTTCGGCGAGGCTGTTGTCATCGTTTTTATGGGTTCAGATGAACAAACTGGGTGTTTCCTGCGCGGACAGCTCAGCTGCCAGAGATGCCGACGCTGATTTGAGATTTAGTTTTCTCAATCCAGCTACTCCTGTTGTTCGACATCCCTACGATGTGATTGATGATGCCTCAATGTATGATCCTGCAAATTTCTTGCCTCTTTTTGGAGACCGCAGCAGGGATGACGGCTGTCGATATGGGGTATGTATGCTCCTCCCACTATATTTCAAACTCATAAAATGCTTCAAACCACCTTCTACTTTGTTCACAGAGTGGCATTACCTATATATACATCTTTTTTCGTATAACAAGCATGATCATGCGTTTAGTTTTAGAAAAATTAAGACTGTTGTGGTGCAAATTGGCCTAGGCTAGGATGACGAATTTTCCTGGTAGAGATGACTTTTTAAGGTAGGAAGAGATGAAGAGAGCAGAACAGTGCTAAGTGGGCTTGGAATGTCCAAATATTCAGTTGCTAATCTCCTAAAATTGGACCACTGTCAGAAATTAACAGACTTAGCAGCTTATCTTGGGTCACCTAAACTTATACTAATATGTAGGTGCATATTTTCTTTAGTCGTGCATTTAACATTACATGTGATTATCAGTCGACCTTTCTTTGTTTTTGCTGCGTATTAGCTCCTAAATATGGTTGTTTCGTGCCATATGCTTTCTCCTTTCACATACACGTATTTAAACATAGAGTCTCGCTATGATTTTATTCTTTTCTTTTCTGTTTCAATTTCACTCTTGTGATTGTGCTTCAATACTCAGTTGCTTTGGTGTTTCATATTTCGTTAAGGGTGAAATGATCTTAACCATTCAAAAACTTTGAAGTAATGGAGATCATCCCTTGACATTCGCGTGAAAATGGAAGATATTATGCTGCTGGTTCCTACTCTGCACTATTTATTGTTTGATTTATAAGTTTGAATTCTTATGTTTTTAGCCCCTAGCACATTGTGCAACTCATTTAACGAATCAGTAAAGAGTACAAAGTTAATGACCGGGACTGAGTTTATTGATACGTATAGACAAATTTTGACGAGAAATTGAGTTGTTGGTAAATATATACTCCTACTTTGTTACCAACTATGAAGTGCCTTTCTCATGTGATGTCTCAGAGAATCAGAGATTATGTGATTCTTCTCTTATTTGTTTGGGCCGTTGAAAAGCATGAAGATGTTTTTCTTTTGAATGAGATGCAGAACATATAAACCTTAGTCCATTATATGAAAGTGGATTGGGCATTCTGATAATAGAGTGCTTCAGTGTGGGGGATTTGTGTAGATTGCAACACTGCTTACATATGTTAATTTCAGACATTTCCATTCCACTTAAATTGCCAAGCACTCTTAGTACTGTTGATTTGGAAGTTGATATTCAGATGTAGCAATATAGTTTTGAGCTTTTAGCTGCTTCACTAGACCACAAAGAAGTAACATTACGAATATAGTGGTGCTGGTAGAGAATAGGACACAATGAAGCTTATTTTTGTGATGGCAGGCTATTCAAAATGGTGACGCCTCCGTAGGAGACTCTGCCTCTGCAGCTGGGACTTCTCAGCCCCACTCATTCAAGTTCTGATCTTTTCATATTAAGGACAATGTGAGTTACCTCCAAACTCTTTGTTGAGCCTTGATTTCATGCAGATATATCCCTTTGCTGGTTTACAATTGATGAATCATGTTACTAATGGTGCGATGGTCAATGTTTCAGGATTAGAAATGCTTGAGATTGTTTGGACTAATGGTGGTGATTACTTTCTCCATCCATTCCCCATATTATTTTATTTTTTGATCAATTAAAAGATGGTCAGATTTAGCAAGAATGTGCATGTGCAGGTTCCCATTATTATATTCTTTAGAGTATCCATGGGTTCTCTTTTTTTTTTTGGTATGTTCCTTTTTTTGTAAAAAAAGCAATGGCGATGCAGGTGCTGCCGTATGACCAGAGACCACTCTCTATTCTCTCTTATGGAAGATCCAGAATAATTAATTGATAAATAAATAGAAATTCGAATATAATGATAATACCACTTCTCTTAACGTAGGGAGTATTTACAATAGAAAAATATTTATTTGCATTAAGTTTTGTTTTTCTCTCTCAAATTTTGGTTGGTGAATCCGTTTCGTCTCTAACTGTAAAGGTCGCAAGTCTTTGTTCTATTATTGTTTTATTAAATTGAATTTGCTCGCCTTCCCCATTATAAGCAGCCTAATATTGATGTCGGTTTGTTTAACGAAACAACCGCAAGGTCGCATTTATTTGTGACTTTTATATCTTAAGGTCATCAATTTATGAGACAACCGCGAGTTCGGCTTATAGTCATTTCATTTTAGCATATTCTTAATTTATGACCCCATGGATAGTTAGATATAGACCACGCAATCTCCATCGTTCGTCACATTATGAAACTACTGTGAAGCTCATTATAATCTTTTATGAGATATTTAGATCATATCTGTATTCTTTTTCTTTTTTAAAAAACTATATGTCATAAATTGTTCATCAATGGACAAAGATAAAAGGTAAAAAACTATATGTAAGCAGTGTTGCTATCTACACACATTTATAAATTTTTTAATATCGAGAGAGAGTTAGAGAAGGACGGACGAATGGCAATTGATTGGTGGTGTCGAATAATATGTGGCCAGCTAAGCACCACTTCTCATCACTAACTTTTTCTCTTCTTCAACCCAAACCGAATAACCATGTCCATTTAGCAATTAACACAAAATACTGTAATGTACAAACTTCATTCTCCTTTTTCTTCCAAGTTACATTAATATTTATGATCAATCACATTCACATGACCGTCATTAATTTATTTATTCAAGGTCAATAGGTCATTGTAGTATAAATGAAACCACCGTGTCACAAGCGTGTATGGAAATATAAAAATTCTTTAAAAAAAGACTGTAATAAGTAAAAAATAGTATTAAAAAACAAAACATAAATGAATTATACTAGTACTAGTACTATATTGGAGGAGTACGCGGTTTAAGGTAGTGTGTGATTGATTCTTGGATGAGTCGTCCACTTTTTGGATTTGGTGTAAGCTACTAATAAACTCTCCTTTCTTCATCCAATCTTTTTTCATACATTATTCACCCTTTTCTATGATAAAATTACCCACCAACAAATGAAAATCTATAGAAAACTATATTTGAAAAAGGTTAGCAAAGTTTCACATCACAGCCTAAATTCATTTACATGAGCGCAGTCAATTTTTGTCGATAATAATTGTGCAAGGGCAATAATAATAATAATAAAAGTAATGGTGGTGGAAGGAGATTGGCCATCATTTGAATAAATAGCAGTACCATAAAAGATTCCAACACAACAACACGCGGATGGAGGTTAAAATTCAATCCCAACATCATTTCTGAACCCAGAAAGAATTCTGCTCTCCTCTCCTCATCACAACAAGCTCACAATTGTACACCAACATCAACATATCATGGGAGATTAGAAGAAGAGCAGTATCAAACATCAAGAAAAATTCGGTTCTTCTTGTCCTGGTATTTATCACAATTAATCTTTTCTCTTAGGACTCTTCTTGAATTTTGACTTCTTCTTTTTTTATTATTATTATGGTGAATTGGTTGATGGTTTCAAAGCGATTATTATTTTATTAGTTATTTTACGTGCTTGAATTGGGTAAATACAAGATTGAATGAGCAGAATTCTTGAACCTTCTCGATCCTTCTTCTTTGAATGCATATTTTTCTAGTTAGTCGACTCATTCAGCCGTAGCCGACTTGATTAAATATCCATATATTTTGAAACGAAACTTGCATTTCATACGATTTACAACATTTCCTTCTGTTTGGATCTGCGAAAATTCTGGGCAATTGCAACAATTCTAATTCATCTGTGTTTGTTGGTGTAAAAGGGTAAAATTAGGCTATGCTGTTCTTTGTATCTTCTTTGTTTACTGATGATATAGGTTCGTGTAGAGATTTATCCTTGTTGACCAGAATTTTGAATCTTCGTTTTCCTTGGAGGTTTTGTTGCGAGTCTCAGGAAAATGGGAATTTTCTATTGCATTTGTTGATATAAAGAGCTAAATTTAGACGTTGACAGAGTTGGACTGGTTAGCTGAATGATTTGATGTGTTTTTGTGAACAGGTAAAATCAATTAATACATCACAACAATGGAGGAAGCTGAGGCAGCAAGATATTGGTGCCACATGTGTTCGCAGAATGTGAATGCAATCTTGGAGATTGACTCCATAAAATGCCCCATCTGCCAAAGCGGCTTTGTAGAAGAAGTGGCATCTGCGACTCCTCAAAATGATGATCTTGAATTTGGAGGGTTGGATTCCGATCGCGCCCTCTCCCTCTGGGCGCCCATCCTACTGGGTATGATGGGCAACCAACGGCGTAGGCGTCGTATGAGGCGCATGGGGTTTGAGGAGAGTGAAAACGACAACGATGATCATGATCATGATGGGGAGGCGGAGCTTGATCGTGAACTGGAGGCTATAGTGAGGAGGAGGAGGAGGAGCTCAGCCGCCATTCTCCAGCTCCTCCAAGGCATGCGGGCCGGGATACTATCCGATGATCATGTTCAAGGCCAAGGGACTGCGGGTACAGATAGAGATAGTAATGAGAGGGACAGAGAGCGTGTGATTCTCATAAATCCCTTTAACCAGACTATCATTGTTCAGGGCTCGTATGACCCCACCAGCAACGAGTCCATAACCCGTGCACCAATTGGGTCGCTGGGCGATTATTTCGTAGGACCAGGGCTCGACTTGCTGCTGCAGCATTTGTCGGAGAATGATCCAAACAGGTACGGGACCCCTCCAGCTCAGAAGGAGGCAGTTGAAGCTCTACCGACTGTGAAAATTGAGGACACTCTGCAGTGCTCTGTTTGTTTGGATGACTGTGAGATTGGGGATGAAGTTAAGGAGATGCCTTGCAAACATAAGTTCCACAGCAAGTGTATCCTGCCATGGCTGGAGCTTCATAGCTCTTGTCCTGTCTGCAGGCATCAGTTACCTTGTGATGAGTCGAAGCTTGACTCCGAGGGGTCAAGAAACGAAACCAACGGAGAGACAACCATTGATGCTGGAGATGATAGAAACGAACGAGGGAGACAGTTCTCGATGCCTCTACCATGGCCCTTCAGCAGTTTGTTTTCATCAAATCCCAATCCAAGCACTTCAAACCGGGATGAGAATTGATTTCTTGTAAACGTCAGTCAATCTCCTCCCTTCCTAATATGAGAATTACCTTTGTATATAAGCAAATTTGGATCAAAACTGCTCTGTGGGGTTACTGTATTATTAATAGTCACTATCACTTGTTTGAGGTGTGTATGATATTTCATCCTTGTTCTTTTTGCGGCAATTTATATCTCAGAATCGCTTCACGTATACAAACTATCTACTGTAGGCAGAAACAAATGTAACTCAGAAACAAATGTGCTCGAAAATAAAGAGTTTGCAATAACTGAAGCATGAAAAAAATGATACAAAAGGGGTTTCTTGAGTGCGTTGATTAAGCCGTGACTCGACAAAACAAAAGACTCAACGCACAAAACACAAAACAGTCGTTCCAGAAAAAAGTACAAGCACGAATGCATAGTAAGGCAGGCATGCTTCCTTGCTTATCGCTCACTCCCAAAAACAAAACCGAGCTATGTGCGATTTCATTCATCCTCTTTTACTTGACAGTGACGATCTTGATGATTGATGAGGATCCAATTCGGTGAAGGGCGACGACAGCATCTCCCACGTTGCAGAGTCCTTTGGTTTTAGCATGCTGGAGGGCAAACTCGAGGGCTTCCTCTGTCGACTCCTCGTGAGAAGCCCTTGCAGATCCTGCGCACAGAACTGGAACCAACCCCCGGAATATCAGGCTGTGCCTGGCCGGAGATTCATCGCTGCACGACCAATCAAATGAATCAGTTTTGATCTCTGGAACCACAACAGACAATATCGGCATCCCCGGTCTGTATTTAGCCACCAGCTTTGCGGTGCTTCCTCCTCGAGTCAGGACGAGGATGAGAGCTGCTTTGGCTGAGTTGGCAGTTCGAACAGCACAAGACGCAAGGCTCTCCAAGGGACTCATGGGGACTGGTGCATTCGCCATGATCCGTTTAAAAGCATCAGCGTAGTCAATTGTGCCTTCAGCCTCTATACAAATCTTAGCCATGGTACGAACTGCAAGCTCTGGGTAAGCCCCTGCAGCTGTTTCGCCACTGAGCATGACGCAGTCTGTTCCGTCGAGAACAGCATTGGCCACATCTGTGGCTTCTGCTCGAGTTGGCCTTGGGGACTTGATCATTGATTCCAACATCTGTGTTGCAGTCACAACTGGCTTTCCTTGGATATTACACTTGTAAACCATCACCTTCTGAGCTAAAAATATCTTCTCAATAGGAATCTCCATTCCAAGATCACCACGAGCCACCATGAAGGCATCTGAGTTGGCCAGAATTTCATCAAAATTCGCCACCCCTTCTTGATTTTCGACCTAATAATAATTCAGAGAACAGATATAGGAACATTAAGACCAATATCATCTGCATCTCACCACATAAGCACAGAATAAACATAATATTGCTTTTATACAAAATGCATTGGTATCAACAACATTCAATTGAAAATTTTCAATAGTTCCCACTTCCCACTAAAGTAAAGCTAAAAGCATAGGATAGGAGGCGACCTTAGACATGAGAAGGATGGTCTTGGCGTGGTGTCCCAAGAGCTTGCGAACCTCGAGCAAGTCGGAGCCTTTGCGAACAAAAGAGAGAGCAATCATATCGATCTTATTAGGAACACCCCACTTGATGATATCTTCCTTGTCCTTGTCAGTCAAAGTAGGGAGATCCACAACAACACCGGGAAGATTGACATTCTTTCTCTCGCCAAGAACAGCGGTGTTCTCGCAACGGCAACGCACGAGGCCTTGCTTCTTGTCGCAATTTAAAACAGTGAAAGAGATGGTGCCATCAGCACAGAGTATGACGCTTCCAGGCTTGACGTCCTCAGCAAGCTTTTTGTAACTCATGCAGATGGTCTTGGCATCGCCCTTGAGGCTGTAGTCCGTGGAGATTGTGATCTCCTCTCCCTGTTTCAGTTGGACGGGCTTCTCATCTTTCAGGAACCCCGTTCGGATTTCAGGACCCTTTACACAGGGGCGGAATGGAAAAATTGATTCAGATGCGGAAATACATTTCAAAAGTTGAGCTATGAATGAAAATGGATCGAATTGAAATATAGAGAACATAGGATAGGAAGGGACCTTGGTGTCAAGCATGACAGCGCAGAGGATGCCGGTGTTCTCCATGGCCTTGCGGAGATTGTCGAGGGTCTCCTGGTGGTATTCGTGAGATCCGTGGGAGAAATTGAAGCGAGCGACGTTCATGCCGGCTCGTAGAAGCTTCTCGACCATGGGGATGGAGCGAGAAGCAGGGCCCAGAGTGCACACGATCTTCGTCTTCGGACGAAGCTTCAGGCCGCCGACATCGTGGTTGAAGCAGTTGTTGCTCATCTCTTTCTGTGTGCGAGTGGAAAACGAAGGAATCCCGCTATGCGAATGCAATATTTATAATAGGGGGGGAAAAGGGTGGAGGGGTAAGCCCAACGCTAACTTTTTGAACAAGCCGGAATTAATCAATAAATAAATGTAATATTCCTCTTTTTCTTTTTCCACACGTACTTAACATAAACATGCTTACTGTATTTTTTAAACTACTGGAAATACTTGTCCTAAACTGCCCTTATCTTTTCAGTTTTCACATCTATGGAATATAATGACCATTTATTTATTTATTTCCCACAGAATGATACTAATAATCAAAGCGTGTTGTGTTGTGTTGCTTTATTCCCACAGAATTCACGTTGTTTGATGAAAGTAGAAAGTGGAAACAACGTCGGCGAAACCATTTGCTTGCATGCATCTCTCCCAATACCTACGGGATTGCATTCCCTCTTTCTTTTCTCATTCAAATGAGAGAGAGATCACTGGGTTTGAAGCTTTACCACATGACATCCAACACAGGATGTTAATAAAGAAACAAACCTACAAGGGTCAAAACTAAGGTCGATTTCATATATTCTTTTACAGACAGAAATGTCATATTCGAAACTTTTGGAATGTAACATGGGGTCAGCTCTGAATAATACTCCACCGCATTCCACAAAGTTGCCACCACATTTTCTTTATTTCCCTTCAGTCTTCACCTTCTCGTTATAGTATTCAATATGTGTGTGCTTGTGTCTCCAGAAGAGAAAATTCAAGATATTTGTGCTTCATTCCAACTTACTAGTCTACACCCTCTATCTTCTTCTCTTTCAAAGGAGAGAAACAAAAATAGCTATAGCTAAATCCCACAAATGTCGAGCTAACAAAATTATGTAATTGGACTTCCCATGTTTAGTCTCTCTCGTCCCCTGTCATGGATTAGTGCGGTTTTACACCGAAGGAAAGGCTCTTCCTACTCATAGCTCGTCGTGTTTTCCCATGGGTTGATCTCTGTTCAGTGACTCCAATTTTTCTTCCAGTTCCTATAAAAAAACACCACATTTACAAGTTTGCTTCTACAAACCATGAATAGCACTAGGGATTAAAGGAAAGAGAAAATGGGCAACCTTGAGTTTATCTTCAACACAGAGAGCAGGGGTGGCTAAAAATGCAAGGTATCTGAAAATACATACATTCCAAGTCAGATGCCAATGCAAGAGGTCCAACCCAGAACAATGGATTGCCTCAAGTAACAAACTATGTAACACACACACACAGAGGGAGAGGGAGAGGGAGAGGGAGGTTCTTACTCGCAACGGCTTGGTTCATCAACATCTGTGAGTTCATTTTTCAAACCACACCTTAACCTGACCTGTATAGATCAATCAATCCCCACCCAAAAGGAAAGGACAAAAGGCTGATCAGATAAACCAGTCTATAAGCTTATGAAGGAGAAAAACACACTCAAAATGCTGTCCCTCCCTATTCAGAAAAAATTAAAGTTCTATGGATGATAATACAAGTTGATTTTCGGGAAGAATAGTCCACCAAATGATGAAGAATATCTCTTTTAACTTTTGAGAGTTTATTTTGACTTCAAAATAATAAGATGAGACTATATCTGCAGGTTCCAATTTCCAAAGCTTTCTTTTGAAGATAGTTTGACTACTAAATTCCTTCAAAAATGCAGGATGTTCATACTTAAGATATATGACCTACCTTTAAGCTTCTATCTGGGCCATTCCAGCACTTATCTCCATTCATAAACTGCATTACTCTGTAGGATTCCTCAAATTTATCCCAGCTCCTACACAATTTGATCGATATAATATTAAGCAACAATTCAAAAGCAATATAACAATAATACAAGCTCTAGATTAAAGCAAGGAACAACAGACAAGTACAAACCCCAAACTGCATTTATGAAGATGAAGTGCTCTTGTCATGAAAATGCTTACCCTAAACGAGTTGTACTGTAGCCCTCCTCCTGGGTAGCTTGTTTGAATGGGCAAACTTTGTAAACATATCTGAAACAGTAATTCCATTCCTCATAAACATCTTCATTTTGAAGTGGTACATGACAACTCAATCAAGGATGCGAGAAAGAAACTAAGAGAATCTCTTACTTGTTCTGCTTGCTCTCAAAGCATTGACCATAAAATGAAAAAAATTCCTTCTCTGGACCTGCAGTAATATTTTGAAGATATCAAACCAGGTGCAAGCCAAAGAAACCAAAGTTAACAATAATGAAAGGTTTTCTCTAAGTCCTTGGTATACCAAAATCTTGTTTTAGTTTCTGCTTCAGATTTGATATCCTTGACTGTATTTTTGATAATTTGGAACTGGAATCATCATATTCTTTACGCACTTGTGCAGCCTCTGCAAACTCAATCAGGAAAGAAGATGAACAGCTTCTGTTTTGGGTCAAGTGATACAGAAATTAGGAAAGTTGACACTTACCAGATACATTAACAGGTTTCTGGAAAATATTAACCACTTGAAAGATGCTCTTCACTCTTTTCTGTATCTTGTCCAGCCACGATGAGCCACTTGTGCCAGTTATATCTGAGAATTTCAGTTCATCTATAGGTAAGATTTCTCAGCGGGCTGTGATGTGATTCTTAAGAAAACTATTTTACCTGAAAAGTCTAACTCATCATCAGACTCGGGTTTCTGTGAAGAACTAGAATCATAATGATCAACACCATCAAAGTCATCAACTTGGTCTTCATTGTCAGCATCATCATCATCATACGTATGCTCATCCTCCTCGGAGGCATAACCAACATCTTCCTCGTAATTGGCATCATTTGGCGTCTCATTAGAATATTGGTTGTCCTTATTTTGAGAGGAATCAATCTCCTCCTTATGTTGCTCCGTCTTTTCCCCTGTCCATCGTGATGCAACTAGCCGGCCTAATTCTTCCTTTGATAGTGATTCAGTATCTTTAGTATCTTCAGCTGCATATTCATCCTGGAAAAACAAGCAAGGGTTACCCAGTTGCTTAGAAATATGGATAAGGATTGAGTCATTTGGATCTTTGAAACCAGAGAACCAGTACATACAAAAAAGCTGCCGATAATACTGCAGTAAGAATTACCAATTAGCTACTTACTAGTACAGCAGGGCCAAAGATAAACAGTCAAAATTAGTATTGGTGGCATGTTCACAAATAGCATACCTGATTTACACTATCAAGACCAGCCTTGCCATCCGAAGTGGAGTCTTCACTTAGCTGTTCAGCATTCTAGAAAAAAGTAAGTTTCATTTATCAACAACTAAATTAAAGGTTCCTATTATTTGTACCGGTTATATATTCAGCCAAAGAATACCAAACCTGGATAGAGCCATCTTGTTCCCCTGCTACTCCATCATTTGAAAGCTTGTCTTCTATGGAATGGTGACCAAGTTCAGGTTCAGTTGCAGATCCATGATTGTCTTCAACAGAATCCTAATAAAGGTCAAATGTACTATTTGAGAAATTATGAAAGGATGGATGCAAAGATAGTTATGCTCAAAAACAGTCAGGTATACAGGACATCTGTGTCTATTGAGTAAATTGAGTGGATGTATGGTCAGGATTCATCCATTATTATGGATAAGTGTGTACATTTCCTTGTAAACGAAGCAGGCCCATAGGATAACCAATATATTTGTTCTTTCAATGTAATAAAGTGGCATACTGTGTACATTTCCTTGTAAAGAAATTTTCGCAGGGGTTTCTTAGTTATCATCTTCATACTGCAAATTATCCCAGTAGTATCTCTACCTAGACAACTGGATACGATCTAGAATAACCATTTCACTATTTAGCAGAAGCAAATCAACTTTATACTTAACGTTCTTCAATGCGTTCATGTAAAACTAATACATGAAAGCAGACACTAGAAGTAGCATATTAAATATCAATAATATAATTATTTAGCAGACCGGAGTTAATAATACATAAGAACTCAACCCTCTTCCATTCAAAAGCAATGTATATAAAATCTTAAGGTTCCTACATCGGAAGTGTTATACATTATACTTATAATTATTTATGTTCATTATGTATGCTACAAACGAATTAAACCCTGAGGTTCCAATGGCCAATATCAAACTAAAGCCACCATATAAACAGGGTAAACTCAAATTAATAAAACCTGGGGAGGTTGATCTACTAGCCCAATATTATCATGGATATCCTTATGTGTAGGCTCAGTATCTTCAGCTTTTCCCTCCTCTTTAGTGACTTGAGCTTCCTTTCTTTCCTTCTCTTCTTTTTCTTTCTGAAGCCGTTCCTGCTCCTCAGCCTTTTCTATCTGTTCCTTGCGCTCTTGACAAAAATAGAGCAAAAAGCAGGGATATGATAAGTAACTGATGGGATATATCACTAAGAACAGAATATGCATCACAGTAGAATATAAGGTATTGATCCCAAAAGCTTCAATAATAGTTAATGACCTAACTTGAGAGATCGTAATGAACTAAAACTTCACAAGATTCTAAATTACCTAGAAGCATCAAGGAATTTTTATGTATGTCCATAATCACTGTATCCACTAACATCAAATACAGAGATCAATGAAAATGAACTAACTTGAGAGTCAGCAAATCACATGGAATAGCTTTTTAGGTTTTTTTGGTGGGGATGAATATATTTTATTTTATTTTATTTTATTTTATTTTTATTTATTTATTTTGGGGGGGAGGGGAGGTGGGGCATGCTTTCATGCTACCACTAAATGAAAAAAGTCTACCCTTGAGCTTTTCAACTAAGCCATTGAGTATCTTTTCCTCATCTTTTAGCTTCTTTAGTTCAGCTTCCTCCTTGGATATGGTCAACTTTGCTTTCTCGATTTCCTGCCTGCGTATAGTGACACCTTCCTTGTATGTGGCAATCTTTTTACTCAATTTTTCTCTTGCAACTTTTCCAGCTTCCCAGCATGTATTGGGGCACTTAGTTTTCCCACCATACTCATCACTCCCATCACAGCAATCTGCTCAGTAGTATAAATTCATATTTTCAAGTCCTAAAGCAGGCAAAATGCAATAAAAAATAATAATAACAATAAATAAAGCTAAAATAACACCAAAGAGATGTACAGAGGGGTGACCTATGTACTTTATGATCAATACAAGTTAACAAATGCAAGAGAAACGAATACAGTATCATGCATAAAATACAATGTTTGACAAATCTAAGCATGAAGTGGCACATAAAGATTAAGCAGCACTGTGTGACTCCTAGCTTGAAATTTAGTTGATGCATCTCTTTCGACATATAGATGATAATTTACAAACTAGCAAATGGAAAAAACAAAACTAGAATGTGATGAAATGGAAGACCACAAAACAAGTTATGTATATGCCTCCCTAGTTATTGAAATGTAAGGTTTGCTACAGCATAATCAACTTGATACATTAAAAAAGAATCTAGAAGTTTGACATCATTAGAATTTTGGTGTTAGCTGATATGATTAATATGCTCATGAAATCAAATAAATGCATCACTATTTCTGTCCAAGAGCAGCCAAATCAAACTAGCTAGTGTTACGGTCTAGAAATCAACTGCTGAAAAAACTTGTCGAAGTCATCAGTGAATCAAAGTTAATCTTATGCTTCAGAAAGTCATATACTCGCAGTTGTACATATAAAGGTTAGACCGGTCCATCAGACTTTTGGAGAGCCTGTCTCAGCTTTATAGTACTTGTAATAGTTAAATATTATCCATAAGGCCTATCAATATAATTTACTAGATAACAATGTTTAGAGACAGTCATACAGCTTTCGAAAAGTAAAATCAATATCCTACTGTGCAGAAATGTCTTTGCCAGTCCTGTTAATTGGCATAGGAGACTAGCAAGATTAAATGCCTGAATAATCACATGAATCCTTGATCTGAAGCTTCAATGACCATAGGGAAAACAGAGCAACAAATTTCTTCCACGATTCATGGTACAATGTCCAGGAGATTCGTCATACTGTAGTAACTAAGATGCCTCAAGTCTAGTCACTATCTCATCCCATAAGAAAGAGTAGTATATTACCGCAGATACCGTCATTGACCCTTGAAGAATATAAGACGATAGGAGCGTGTCCAGCATTCTTGCAGTAGAATTTCCCATTGGGGCAAGCTGATGTTCCTGCAAACCCAGCCGAGTACCAAATTCACAAGACGGAACACTCTAGCATTAAGTCTAAGTAAAGTTAAATTCTACAATAAAAAAAAATCAGTGGAACCAAATATACAGTCAAGTAACAAAGTTCATTATCATAATTCATCTATACATTTAAAGCGAAAGACGAAAGTTAGACAGTACCGGGCTCATCGGAGCCATCAGGGCAGTCACAGAAGTCGTCGTTGAATTGGGATTTGTTAAATTTCTTTGATCCGTCTTTGCACTTAATCGCACTCGATGATGACAACCCCTTGTAATAACTCTCATCTGCAGCAAAATCCAAGATTTTGTCATTTCTCCCTTTTCTTCTGGTGCTAACATTTCTAGTGAACTTCACAGACACGCACGCACACAAAAGCAATCAAGCGAAGGCAACCTTCAGGGGAAACTCCGAAGAATGAGTCGATTGCCGCCGATCTGGTGATGCCATGTACTAAAAGAATAATGCTGCAGCCAAACAGCATTAGATTTGGCACAATTTTGGTTTCCATCTTCTGTTATGACTTGATTAGTGCAGCAAATAATCGCCTGCAATTAGAGGTGCAGAGCTCGGGATTTTTATTTTGGGAGCAGTTGAAGCTGCAAATGCATTTGACGACGTCGTATCGGTGGGAACGTTAAGAAACCCTCTTTCTTCGATCAGTAGTGATTTAGGCTCTACGAGACTCGGGGAGAGAGGAATTCCATACTAGTCTATTTTTCTACTATTTTCTTTTTCTTTATTTTCAATGTAAATATAAATCTAAACCTGGAGTAATTTTGTAGTATTTAAAGTCGTCTGTGTTTAAGTAAATATATATCATGTTACAGTTAATCATCAAAAGATTAACATTATTAAATAAAACTAAATTCCATCGTAATGTTCCAAAATTACAAATATAATGTTAAGAAATCAAGCAGCACAGTTCATCATCCGCCTTTAGCAGGTTGTTATCATATCTATGCTGACTATGCATAGCATAATAGATTCAGCCGAGAAATATGAAATTTTGAAATTTAGGAAACTAATATGGAACTAATCCTAAATGGTTGATTTCAGGATGTTTTTCCTCAATTATAAAACTATACCCAATTTATTTAGTTTTTGGCACCGAAGTCGGCATCATCAGGTTACAGTAGTATAATTTCGATATCTTGGATTCAATTATGGGTTGACAACCGACAGGCGACAACGGAAGACATTCTACCCAGTAAGGCCAATACTTTGGATCCGGCTTGAACGAAACGGAAGATATTGTCAATAAATAGAAGTACATCTTGTTCGTTAACATCTCGAATAGGAAATTTGTCTTTCGGAGCTACCGCCCTAATAAAAAAAAATCTTATAATAGGGCCTAGGAACAAAATTTACGGTTCGCAATTAAGATTAAAAAAAATGTAGGAATGCGAATTGAAGAAGCTAAGGAATTTGTTTCTAACCCACATGGCCATCGACCCTTTTGGAAACCAGGTATTGGTCATCGAGGCCCTAGCGACTTATCGCCTCACATTCTCGTGGGCTGGGATGTGGGAATGGGATCTTCCCCCCTTTGAAGCAAGGAATTTATTTCTAGTTTCACATAATGAGACCCAAACAAGACGCTATGAATGATTGCTCAAACAAGAAGCGTGCTACTATTCTCACCAACAATATCAGCACAGGAAAATACAAAACCATAGACTAAGTTGAAAATGCTTTGAAATTTTTTATTATAGTAGTACTAGATATCAGCAGATAGAAAGTCTGTGACTGTGATTATTGTAATTCAAGTGTATGTCAAAATAAAGCAATTGATAGTCTGTTGGGCTACAAAATCTATAACTTACTGGACTTGCACATGTAAAGAATGAGTCTTTTGGTGTCATAGACAAAATCATAGTAAGTCTGATGGCTTCTTGGAATTTTGATTTAATGGCTTACACATCTTGTTACAGGCACCACATACTGTACATAATTTCTGAGAGGATGAATAATTTCTGATGCATCAAAGGCAGAACAGAAGCATCCATGCAAATTGACTCACTGTATGCCCATTTGAACAACAAATAGTAGCTACCGTTAACAGCTAGAAGAGATCTTTCCCTGATAAAAATGGATTGTACAAGCACGGACATATAGATAGTAAGGAAGCAAGCACGTTGCTAGCAAAAGTAATCATCATTAGTCGATCACAACATAATCATGGAATAAACTGCTCAACACACTGCAGCTCTCTCTCACTCCAAAAGATAAAACAAGCCAAAACTACTACATCTACATCCTATCTCATCAAAGCTACATGAAACTTTCACAATCTCTGTAAACACAAACCTTCTTATTGAGGAAAGATGAGCAAAACCATTGGCAGTACTATCTCTATATTCGTCAACCAGATGAATATTGATTCTCATGATACAAAGCAACACAAAATGATCCCAAAATAGATAGTCTAAAGCATCACCCCTGCCCAACAAAACACACCTACAGATTTCATTACAATGACTTCAAAACAAGAATGCACAAGGGAAGGGAATTAAACTTGCAGCAACAGTGAAGAAATCATGAAAGGCTACAATCACTAATTACCAAAGAAGAATGCATGCAATGTAGCAAAGGCGTTAGTTGTATTCATAGATTCATACAACAAACTATATATGGGATGAGATCAGTACTTTTCCTCAGTTTCGATCTAATGTAATGTTATGTGATATATTACTACTAAAGCAAGCATCACTTATTGTATAGTATATTATTACATTGTATGAAGACGACTGGACTGGTATATTGATTAGCTATATATATTATATAAGTATAAAGGAAAGGAAAGGACTATTTCTTGATTCTACGAACTTTCTTGTGGCCCCAAACCTCCATCCTACCAAGCGGACATCCGCAGGGAGCTCGGAATATGAGCACAGTCCTGCCATTGACGGGTGCCATCTTCTTCAACTCTGCCTCCAACTCCTTCCGATCCTCCCCCAATTCCAGCTCCCTCAAACCATTAAGGTCGCGATAGGCATCGACATGGAGCGGCGGCGGAGAGTGCTTGACGCACGCCTCCGTCTCCAACTGAATATCGTACTCCACTGCCCTCCGAAGCCCCTTACACTTAGGATTCCCGCATTTCCTCATCCTCACGTCGATCAACAGCGCCACAATCACCCCCACCACCACCGTCACGAACCCCACCACGTACGGCACCGGCTCCTCCAGGATCAGGTCAACGATCGCCGCATGAGCGGCCGGCAGAAGCTCGCAAAAGAACAATTTCAAGTAAGGAAGGATCAGGAATGCCGACGAGACTATCACCGACACGAGTATCACCAGATCCACGGCGGCCAGCGGGGACCGGTCGCAGAATTCATTCGAGAACGGATTCAGAGAATCCGGCGTCAAGCGCCGGCGGCGGCTGGGATTCGTGAAATTATTGGTGTTGCGAGGGGGAAAAGCTCGGCAGAACTGGATCAAACTCCGGCAATCAACCATCGGCAACCTCATCTTAATTGGCGCCCCGCTCTGCGCGTGAGGGGAATTAAATAAGGGGCCTGAATTGGAAAGGTGGTGAATTTGATGTCGGATTGCTGCAATCGGATAGCAGGAGTTGAGGATGACTAATTGACTTTGTTCAGAATGGTCTGAATTGTGATGATGCAATTCAATGGCATTTACCAGAAGAAACGCATTGGATTTTGGTGGAATTGCACTTTGCCCCCCAAACTATGTGGACCTAACTCCTTGCCACTCCAAATTCCCTTCACTTCTATTATTACTCTTATCTACAGCATACCGATCAGAAAATAAATTATACTTTAGCGTTTCAACTTCTTGATACGTCTCTGATTGAATTATACTCCCTCCCTCCCTAAAAGGTGTGCGAATTGAAAAGTGGCATGGATTTTAATAAAAAGTGAATTTGAGTGGAGTAAGGGTCCCATTTTTTGAAAAATTATATGTATGTTAATTGAATATTATTGACTTTTTCATAAAGTAAGTTTCTAAATAAGGAATGCGCACACCTTTTAGGGACGGACAAAAAAGGAAAATTACGCACACTTTTCAGGGACGGAGGGCCAAATTAATTTGTAGTAAGCAAAATCATTTCCAACCTTTTAAGGACAATAAATACTAATACGCCCACCATCTATTGTATTTATACAATTATTATTGCAAAAAGTATTGGTATTCACAGCCTATTAAGTGTTGGTAGGCAAATTATACAATTATATTGCAAATTTTTCTTATTTGACCTTTGTTGTTAACATCTCTCTAATTTTATATTTGGTATGTCTGATTTTTTTTTTTTTTTTGGAAACTGAATTTTTTAATCCTATTCCAATTGTATTAGGCTTAAAATTCAGCTAATGATTGCACAGTGGGGTTTGTTATGATTTTTGATAGTTATCGCAACATCATGATTGATATTTGTAGGGGCTTAGCCCACTAGCCACCGAATTTCTTCCGTAATTCGATTCCCTTTGAGAACAAATTTTCTTGAGTTATAAGGAGGCTTGATGATAATTTTTTGGAATATTCGGTACTTGATGAACTAACTGTTAAACAATTAAAAAAATAAAATAAAAAAAATAAAAAAAAAAATTTAGGCTTGGTATTGGACTATTGGGCCGAGAAAAATGGAAATATTAATGGGCTGAGTAAAAAGGAAAAAGATAATTATATGTTCCAACTTCCAACTCCCATATTTATTTAGGAAAATTTCTATATAACATGTATGTATTATGCATTCACATTTTATTATTACATTTAATTAATAGTATAAATTAAATTGGTAAAATTATTATCATTTTGGTCCTTCATATAAAGACATTTGAAAATCTCTTTTAAGTTAAATACAATATCCCTAATTCTTCTACAACTTCCGGTTCTCCTCAATTTGTAGATAAAGTAAAAGTTTGTTTGCTACGTGCTATCAAAATGTATTGGATTGTAACCCGTCGAAATTCGACGGGAATCACTTTATATTATGATTTATAATTATTTTTATTTAAAAATTAGTATACTATTCATTCTCAAATTTTTTAATAACAGTACTTGTTAATTGTCCAAATCCATTAGTATTTTGTTTCAATATATATAAATTTTATATCATAAATGTTATAAATGGTTGATTGTAAGAATTAATAAGAATTACTTTAAAAATAATTATACATTTATGGTTATAGGAAATGTAA
>JAYJMF010000019.1:2090318-2101861 GCA_036873715.1 Salvia sclarea
TTACAAAAATACCTACTATTCACTTCACTTTTTACCTTAAAAGTCAACAAAGTGGGACCCTTTCTCCACTCACTTCATCCTTTTTCCACTTTAACATTAAACAACACATTTTTCCTTAAAACTCGTGCCATCCACCAAAGTGGTATACTCTTGGTGGACGGAGGGAGTATAATATAAGGCTCATTCATCAACCATAATGTTTTCTGTTTGCTGTTTATGTTTTCCTCCTTTTTCTCTACTGCAGTACTGGTGGTGGAGTAAATATATTGGCAGCTGGATTTGATCTATATTTTTCTTTTCTATCTTAGCATATGGAACTAGAAATTATTCTTTTTATTTTTGTTGTTGCTTTCTATAATTTAAATTCATCTCGAAAACCCAATAGATGCGAGTGAACAATTACATCTTATAATTCCATATATGCAACAGGCACTTAAAATTGGACTCAGTAAGCAGCTGATCTTCCCTTCATATATATTGTTTTATGCACATAAAGATCATACACACACTATATAAACATATTGTGATATATAAAATCACACACACACACACTTCTATATATATATATATATATATTGCTTATATATTACTAGTATCTACTTTGAAACGAGAGACCTTTTTCTGCTTTTCATCTCTTAATAAGTGTGGAGGGTTCATTTAAACGCCAAAGATCGCACAAAATCTCTCCTTTTCCACAAAACTAATGGGCTTACCTCATTTACCTTGGCATTATGTCACTAAAATATATTATACCGCATTTTTGTTAGTGTCAGTTCTACAAAATAATCTAGGTTAGGTTTAGTGTTAGGGGATAACTTAATAAATTAACTTTTGATTTATCAAGTTCGGTGAAATTTGTACGTGGTGCATTACACTTGATGAATTTTCGAAAAACATATAATATTGACATCAATTTTAGGTTGCTATAATATGTACAAAATTGTGAGACTTAGGGAAGAAATTGAAGTACAAAGTAGCGTTACGAATATTTTACAACAAAATAAAATACACAAAACTTGTGCCTGTTCATTAGATGGTCAAGATTTATTAGACAATATACGTATTTAAATACAAACTTAACTCATATTAGGTGGTATATTTATAATTTACTTGATGTTTTCATCTTGATCCGTCGACACAAGAGTCTTCTCTTATAAAAAGGTTGAAATGCAAGTGTCACGAAAAGAGTGGGAAAAGGTTTTCCAAAAAGGTACTAAAGATGAAAGCAAATCTTGATCCTATATTAATTTTTCCAAAGAGTGCATTAATATATTCAATTATTTACAATAATCATCCCAACATGTTTCCATTAGTATATTATCTGCTGACACAACATATATATCGTGATGTAAATAGGTGGAAAAATATGCATTCACGATAAATAATTCTTATTACAAAAGATTAACTAACAAAAAGTGATGAGAATATTCATGCATATATGTAAGTGTAGGTATATAGGACAAGATCAACCAAATTGGATTGGGTTAGAAAATAGAAAAATATTTGAAAGTGGGAATGTCACCTTGATCAAAAAGAGTTGCACCATTTCCCAATAATTGAGCCATTATTACCCCCTAAAAGTTGCTTTCCTTTAAAATAATTACATGATTAATATAATAAATTAAACAATGCTTCTATTTTACGAAAGAGTCGTCGTTGCAGATTGCTTGTCCAAGTTCGATTTGCCATCGTTTGTAATTAATTGATTAATTGCTATTTTTCATGGACGAATTACCTCAAGCATATTATTTATAAACATTCTCTAAATTTTATCGATGTTTTATAGGTGTATTTGATTTTGATTGCTAACAAATAGAATTTTTTTAATACTATATCTTCAGTACTAAGAAAATATAGAGCTCTATTTAGATATTTTTCACATGCTTATTTCGTATATTCCCCATATTAAATTATCGATTTAGTTATATACCGAATAAACTCTTCCTCCAAGGCTCCAAATATTGTTTATAATCGTGAGGAGAAGAATAAAATAATTCGGAAATATTTATTTTATTTGTATTAAAACTCTATAGCAAATGATTATTATATTATTTTTCTCGCATATACTTATAATTAAGAGTAACTAAATAATACATGATTGGAAAACATTTCAGGAAATACATTTAGCCTTTCAATCTATTCTTCTAGGTTTCACAATCGTTTGTTTCACCGAATTCAAACCTTCCCGTGGTAATTATATGATTGTAAATGGAGGACATAACTTATTAATTTAACAGTGCCCAAGTGCAATAATTGTTCGTTAATTGCGGGATTAATAACTTAGAATTAAATATAATTAAGAGCACGAGTCAGCTTCAAATAATATTACTATCATAAATTAATGGGCGATATGAAAACGAAGTTTGTAATGGAAAAGTTAATACAATTGGCAGACAGGATAGAGGATTCATATCAAATTTAATATTTAGGATAAGAAATGAGTTAGATGCATGGATTGTCTTCCAACGAATTCTTTTTAAAAGAAATTAATTGCATCAATTATTGATGAAATATATAGTGAAGAATTAATACCTCTGTTCGAAGGGATTCCAATTTAGAAATAAGTTTCTAAATATCCTATTTGTTAGTAAGTAACTATATTATTTACGTATAAGTAATTCGAAAATCTGTCTATAGTTACAAGTTTTGTGGTCATGATTCTTTGTGGTTTGTAAGAAACATTATTTGTTTAAGTTACATCTTCTGATATTATTGAAGACAATATTAATATGCATACATAAAGGTTTTTTTAACGAAATCTGGTCATGGGTACATACATTTTTTCTAAAAAGAAAAAGAAAAAAGAGATATATGTAGAGTGCTTGTCTTTAGAAAGAAAATTGTTGTGTAGAATTAATATCCAATACTTCACTGTTTTGCAAGCTTAATATAAATAAAATATCTTTTGAAGGGAAAAGAGTCAAATGCACTCATGATATTACTCTAATGTTTGTAATCATTAATAAACATGCCCCTCTCTTACTAGTGACTACTAATTTATTATTACCTCTGTCAGTTAGTTTTATGTCATATTTTATTAAATATATTTAATTTTAAAGTATTAATAATGAGAATCAAGTATTTATTCTCATCAATTTAATTACTTATACTCATACTTTATTCAATAATCTATATTTTATTTTGCAAAAAATTTCAAATGCGTTAATTACTATTATTATAAAATTTTAAAATATACCTATAATACTAACATTTGCTCCCCAGAGATACACGGACATGTTTTTAGGTTTTTTGTTTATATAAATAAAATAATAATAATAATAATAATAATAATATATTATATATCAAATCATAGTTATATAATTATATATTACATGTAGATGGTTTCTTAAAGTACATTTTTTTTTGCTAATGTAAATAATGTAAAAGTTGTGAATTATGCTAGCATTTTTAATAGGATATTAATTAAACAAAGTTAGCTCAAATAATAGATACTATTATCAAGGGTTTTGGGATATCCCAAATTTCCAACCCATCCAAGTAAACAAAGGACTAGTCTTATTTTTCATTTATTTGGCTAATCCTAAAAAGTAAATGCTATCTTAGGATACCAATTACCTGCCACGTGCTAGACGGTTGGAGTGCCAAAATTGATAATAGAGCAAAATCAAGGTACCAAACATGCAGTTTCAAAAGACAAAAAACTCAGGTCAGGACCAATTTGACCAACAGTGACAATCTTTTTATAATTTATTTGATTCTTATTTCCAAGTAAAATAAGGGAGGGAGAAAAGTTTTATTTCCTAAAACGTATTTAAATTCCATTATCATGTCATGAGATTAGTAGTCCGAAACTATTCTCGTACATGCAACAAAATTATACTTTCGAACAAATGCAAGTGAGAGAAGTTCAAGGTTATAGCAAAACATAAAAAGTAGAGAATTCAAATTAAATGTAAGACTGTACAAAGAGAGTGATCACATTTCTTGCTGACGGCAGTAGCAAGAATAAACGTACTATTTTAAAACCAGGAAAATCACATCTCAGTACAGTATAATATGGCATCATGCACATCCTAAGTTAAACCTTATACATAGTGATACTGTTTCATGTAAACAGGTTTCAACCGCCGATGAATTCCCTGGCACTATTTATTACCAAATAGGCATACCAAGACGCCCTCGCATCTCCACATCTTCTACTCGTTCAGATGGATGATTGTAGAGCAGATTGTGAAACTCCAGTTCGACTGTGTCCAAGTTCTGCAACAGGAAAACGAGTTCGTACAGCCAGAAATGATGCGTAAAAGGCATAAGTAGAAGCAGATGTAGAATGGATGAGCTATTTCGTAAGATAAGGGAACTGAACAATGAATATGATTCAATATTTGAAGGATAAACAATCAAACAAGCTCAAAATTGTCGAATTATTATCAAAATATGTGGTGCATTAACCTTAGTACTTTTACCTATCTAAGCTATCGGTCTATCGCCAAAAGTAAATGGCCCCTAAGCTGACAGATTTTGTGCAGTGCTAAGAATCAGGCGGTACTAGTGAATGTCTCTTATTCATCATCATAAAAAATTTACCATTAAGAGCTTGTCGTAGGAGATGCTGCTAATATTGCAAGTGAGAGGGAACTAATGACGGACGGGTTTATGAGGTGATATTAAAATATGGTGTATGAGTAGGAGGATAAGGGAGGAAATTAAACTCACTCAACGAGCCAAGCTCTGGCAAGGAGACATAGGTGGGGCATTTCGATGAAGTAAGCTTGCCGCTGTTTGTGGTGGATTCAATTTCACAATCACGAGGCTGCAAAAAATAACTTACGTAAGACCAGGCATAAATCGCTATAAGGAGAAACAAGGAAAATGGTAAGGATTGATGATTATATAATGATAATAACTAAAAAGAAATCGGGCATCCTTGAAATCATAAGAACTCCAATAAGTTATAACAATTTCAGACTAGTCATTATATTCAGCAAACCAACAATTAAGTCAAAAGGGAAATAGAAAGTAAGAAAAGGATGGGAAGCAATATTTCAAATGAATATATACATATCGTGGTTTGCAGAACTACTAAGGGAATTCACAAATTATAGATGCAGGTCTGACCTTAAAAGTCTTATCAAAGCATAAGTAGAGTTCCTCCAAAGCATCACCTGAGCATTCAACTTCTGGAGTTGCCTGGAAAGCATTTTGAATGGCTGAAATAATGCCTCCTATGGGATATTTTTCAGAATTAGATGCTACATATCCTTCTTCTGCCAGAATTTCCTGCATAGCGTACAAAATATAGCAATCAAGGTGGGGTGACTTGTGACTTATAGATGGGAAATTACATATTAAAAGCTTAGTTAAGAACTACAAGAGTAACGTAAAATGTGCAGCCGGCAAAACAAAAATGCATATTTAGCTGTGGTTGCATCAGTCAAACTCTGAAAAGCTTTCTCCACCATGGAGACAACACTTGCATCAGAAATTCACTTTTGAGTCCAAGGGGGGATGCCACTTCTTTAATATATAATGATCATCACAAACAAGTGGGGCCATAGCATTAGTCAACCTATCATTTGTAACCAAAATTAATTTCTCTGTTGAGTCAGTTCATGTCTCAGTTTCAGCCATCAGTTTCAGTATGGTTGACGTGTAACTGTCTGAAAAGACTATCCCCTGGCTACAAGTCTCTTAGGAGCCGTTTGGTTTGGAGGATTAGACAGATAGCATAATACCCTTTAAATCGCCCCTCTCCTATCCATAATCCCTCCTTTCTAAATCCTCCTTAAGAAGTTCACCACTTCTTGTGCCCTCCTTTTTGCTCAAATGTCTGATTATATAATCACACATTTGAAGTTCTCAAGGAGGGATTAGAAATGAGGGATTATGGATAGGAGAGGGGGATTTGAAGGGTAATTATACTATCTATCTAATCCTCCAAACCAAACGGCCCCTTAGAGAAACCGAACATGTTAAAGGCAAAGAAAGTAATAGGGGGCCCTTGGTTAAAATCTTTCAATGGCAATGGTATTGCAATGGAATAACTTTTAATAAAGGGAGTATCTAATGAAAATGGGTATATCATGGACACCTTATGAATTCAGATCCTACTTATCAAGCACCACCAAAAAAGACCTAAACGTATATCCACTCCTTCATACTATTACCCAACCAATTACCCCTTAGTTTCCTAGCTGTGTCTCCATAGCCATACCTATATAGCATGCTTTTGAACTCTGTTGTGGGATACTGAATGTGTGCCTATATACTTAAACTAAGGTTTAGGCTTGTTGGAGCTCCTAAAAAGATAGAGAGGAGGGTGGAGATGGATCTTGTTTGAGAAGTCCTTGATAATTTAATTTCAAGATTGGAGAGTGCAAATTAGAAGTGAAGATGCTGAGATTGATTATCCTCTGCTAGCGCTACTCTTTAAAACTTTAACTAGCCTATCATCCATCTGGATCTATTATTGTTGGAACCAACATGAGAGCAGACGAGCTGGACCCATGTACACCATATCTTTAGTAGACGAATGCTCATAAAATCAAGTTAAATCTATGATCAAATCAAGAAGCAGATCCCTCAAATTATACTTTATGAAGTTGAACAGGTGATTACTACTCATTAACAGTCAAACAAACCTCCCATTAATATGAGAGAGCAATACAAGAGGCTATCTATGATCATACATAACAAGCGTGAATGAAGACATACATGATCTTCAAGGGGAAAAATCAAACATGAACAGTTTAATGGGATAGAACCATCTTACTGTGATGTTATACTTGAAGTATAAATTAAGAGTTGTCACAAAGTAATTGTACTCATTTCCTGTCACTGAAGCAGAACACGTTCCATGTTTTTCTGCAGACCACATGAATAAAGAAAAGAAGTTAGGTTCTTGCAGTAATATAGTTACTTTATCAACATAAAAAATAATTATAAGCACAATAAACACAGCCAACACATGTCTATTTGTGATCAATGCTTGAGATGTTGAAGTTCTAACAATCAAAATTATTGTGCATCACATAGATACTACTAACTAGGGACGGCGTACTATCCGGATTGAGGGACAAGTAAGGGTATGCACAGCAGCACCTTGGCTGGCATGCGGTATTGGCAGGAATTGGTGACTTGGTCACTGAAAAGAGGATTAGACAGATTGAAGAAAGTGAAGTAAAGCATGGGGCATTTCGTTGATTTACAGAAAAAAAGGCCCTTAAAAATTAAGGTTGGCCTTCGAATTCCAGATTATATTCACAAGTTCTAATCTCTTCATTAGACAATATTATCTTGTAGAGTTTGGGATTGCCGATTTTACTGATCCAGGTCACATACCCGAGTAATGCCTTCTGAAAAATGACAAGCAGGGATCACATGCTAGGGGGAGTAGAAATCCTGGTAACTAGGGTGCATCTCGTTTGTGCAGCACAAGCACTTGATGATGGTGGATGGTTTGATTAACTTTCGATTATTTTTTCTACTGGATAAACAAATTTCCCTGTTCTAAACATTCCTTGTGTTAATTGACAGATGAAGCAGTTTACACCAATATTCATAAAGATTTTCTGTATTATTAGGACATACATTAAGCTCAGGTATATGTAAAGTACCCAGAGTAAGTATGATATTGTGCTGCTCTGATTGTATCTAGTAAACAGACAGAATCACACCTACACACTTGAAGACTCAAGCATGCAAAGTTGTAAAGCATTTCCAAGGATCTTCATCATTTATGACATAATTTATGTTTCTTGTATCATGAGGTCAGGTTGCCGAGAAATAGAGCAGAGGTGGAGATGAATATAGGATGATATTTATATAATTACAACGGTTGCACGAGTCCAATCACAGTTTGTCACTGTCATTCAGGAATGCTGCATGGAATAGTCAGGATGGGCAAAAGCAACTAAACCAGAAAAACTAGGATTAAAGCAATTGCAATTGTTTAAACATATCCACTTTCTAGCAACTCTTATCTCAAGTCAATCAAAATATATACAAGTTCAGCATATGTATCATAAGCTTTCTCAGATAAAAAAGCACTGATGTAACAAATGAGAATCTGTACTTCAAGAAGATGCTTACCCCACTATTTTCCAGACATTCCGCAGTCCAAGAATGGCAGAAAGAAGAAAGCACTTGTTAGTTACATGTAATATCATCACAAATTCTAAAGTCCAACAAAGTTAATTAACAAACCTCATGCTCCCAGAATAATCCTTTTCCACCATGGCAGTTCTTTGACTTACCGCAGCTCAGAGTTGGCCAGTACTTATATAGTGCGTCACGCAATGTTGAAATCTGCAAATCTCAATAAGATTGTGTCATAGTGACTATGGTTATCATTGTAATAATAAATTAATGATATAACAAAAATACTAGTATTTTTAGAAGGGCAGTGGTTATTTACGAGTTTGATTTGAGTTAATCTTATAACTGGGAAATTTGAGTTTAATTAAATCATATTTTCTAGAAATAAGAGTCCAAGAACAAAAATTATTAGGAATATATGAAAGTAAAGATCTCTCAGATATTAGTAGGCAAGAGTAAAGTTGAAAAAACCACCCTCATACACTTCGTCTCCCCCCAACACCCCCAAACCAAACATTCGGCTACTGTATTTTTATATATGTGAAGCGAATGAAATTTCTAAGAAATTGTCTTACTCGGGACATTAAACAATACATCCAAGGAGTCTGATATAAGGAACTAATATACTGGCCATTAGAAAACAATGGTCGTGTTTGAAAATGAACACTATGACACCTGTTCAAAGGCTCAAAGTTATCCCAGACAGCAATGAATACTGTATTACTTATTCTCTTTACAAGAAATTTGTTAATTAGAAGGGGAAAGAAAGAAAGAAAGAAAGAAAAAAGAGCAGCACAAACAAACAAACAGATATCGAGAGACACTACTAAGTGCACGAGTGTTCGCACTCCACTTCTCTTTGCCCAAACCAAAGGGCACAAAAACTTACTTAGATATATCATGTAAGCACATTAAAATTCACGTACTTTTTAGAATATAAATTGCCATCATAAGTGCAAGCTATACAAAGTTGTACCTCTGAAGCATCAAATTTTTTACCCGAGCAACATGAAGGCCAGGATCCATCATTGTAATCTGCCCAAAGTCCATCTGCAAAAAAATAGCAACATCTGGTCACCTTAACTGCATCACTAAAGTGAATAACATATTCATTTAGCAGTATTTGCACCCAATTTTGCTTGCTGTGAAACATTCAGTGTATATTTGGTTGCTCACATAGTACCTTATTGATTGGAAAACAAATATATGCATAGTCTAAGTTTCAATGTAAACCATGTAAACCAGTGCACTTACGGATTGTAAACCCCGTCGGGCGATTTGACCTGCACAAATAAAGGTGGAAACTGTGAAGTAAGGTTCACTGCACTGAGCAAAAACCAATATAAAGCCCTTGATCCTAACAATTCCGATTAACATCTGAAACATAACCCTCAAACGACACATATGCGCAAATTTTTGGGAGACGTAACAATTAACAAAGAATACTGAAATTACCCTCGGCAGCAGCCGTTTTGGGCACAACATTTGCTAGTTTTGCGGCAGTAAGTTCCCGGCCATTGGAGAGCGAGCTTGAAGTAGTCGAAGACTCTCTGCTCGCTTACTCCTCTCAGTAGCGATTCTCCTTCAACGCTGCCGGCATTTGCTTCCGCAACGCAAATCAATCCAGTCCAGAGAATCGCTGCGAATATTATGGATCGAGCTGCGAATTTGAGGCGCGCGGTGGGGAGAGGAGGCATCATCGTGTTGCGTGAGAATGGTGAATTGGTCGAGATTGGTGCGTATGAATTGCGTGACGAAATGAGTCTCTGAGAGCTGTTTATTTAAAGGCGAGAGTCCATGGATATTTGGACTGATTATTGCAGAGTTGGTTGGTTAGTTAACAATGATTTTACGATTTTCTTTTTTCATTAGTATATAATTTATAAATTCATAAATACGACAAATTTGTAAATCACCTGTGTGAAGGTGATGGTCCCCTTTGTTTTCTTAAAAAAATAACAAAATTAAATTAGTTACATGACAATTTACATGGCATGATTAATTCAAAAATAAATATTAATTGATCATTGCAACAAAATACACGTCTCGAAAACTTGCAAAATAATGAAACTTCAATCATATGTATATATAATTGGGATTAATTAACATAGTATGTATGTGATATTTATTGAAAAAATGAACGTAGTGTAGAGTTTTTGTGCAACTTTTCGGAAATTTGAACCTGGTATTTTTATTAGTTTCCATGTGATTATCAATAAATCAAGATATATTTTTTCTAGTTTTCCTCTTTCATATATAACATATATTCATGTATGCCATTTTGTTAATTGACCAATAATAATTAAGATGTAAATTATGTCTACAAATGAATATTTTAGTGTTTCCATGAGTTCTCTACTTCTTTTAATGATTACCTAACAATGTTAATTAGTTGCGAGGTGAACTCGTAAGTTTTTGTTGGTAAATTCAATTTAAAGTTAAAGTGGATAATTGGGAAAAATGTTAAAAGTTGACACAGACAATGAAGTTTTCCAACCATCCTAACAAATAGCGTGATAAAGACAAATTTGTACCACTATCTACTGAGGAAATGGATGGAAGTACTCCATTTTCTTGAAAAGGAAGGAGGGGAAGTACTATGGAGATGGAGATACTTATCCTCATATCTTGAAAAGGAATTGAAATGCTTGTTTTATCTTCCAGTGTTGGAGAAGAAAGGGAAAAGGGAAATTATCAAATGACATCGATATCAACGTTAATTCGTATATTAAGAATGAGTTGGTCCCCCTCTTTATACGGCTACTTGTCGGATTAATAAAATAAAATTAAGACTTATCGATTGAGATGGGTGTTGACTGTTGAGCTGTCGAATATTCTTATTAGAGTCTTGCAAGATCCTATGAATTTGTGATTTCTGTATGATTTGTCTAATAATAATTTTTCATTTGCTTAAAGTTATAATTTATGCAACACTAGGATCCACATACCATAGAATTTTACAATATAATAATTCCAGGCATGAGACTGTCGTGTTAAAAAAAAATGTATTGGACACACAATAAAATGTTTGCGACGCTTTCTTCATTGAATTATGATTTTATGAATTTTCAGATATGATTATGTCTGAATTAGTTTTATATTTTCAGAATAATACACATGCATTCTTTGAATCCTTCCCGAGGGCGCAATGATGAATCCCGTAGCCAATATTATGAAATACTAGTAATCCACCCGTGCATACGCACGGGGTTCAATTGATATTAATTTTTTTATAACAATATTATATTATATTGTATGAAATATACAGTGTTAATAATTAGCTAATTTAGTTTTTTTTTTCTCTACAATCACAATCAATGTATTATGAAAATAAATAATAATAAACAAATAAAAAGTTTAAAATCAATGTGATCATCATAATAATTTGAAAATACAAATTGGTAATTTTAAAGGTTTTGAAAAACTTCTTTGTAGACAACGTTCAATGTAGTCGAACTACTATTATTATCCTTATCACATACTAA
>JAYJMF010000019.1:2101961-2112271 GCA_036873715.1 Salvia sclarea
TCAATTCTAAACAAATTTATTAATCCTTGTGGTGTACATTGATATCTATGCAATACAAAATAACATGTTAATTGACACGTTAGACGTGCAACGCACGTCCTCTCGGCTAGTATTATTAAAAGTTCATAATATTTTTGGTATTAATCACATAATTTAGGATTTAATATGAGATTTGCCCAAAATTTATTGATTCTCTAGGGTTCCAAAACAAGAGATCTATCGTTGGTAGTAGCTAAATATGCAAATGAATGTAATAATACTAATAAATGGGAAAAGTAATTTGTCTTGACCTTGACGGACGTAGTGGTACTTTGTGGCCGACAAAGTGATTAACACAAATCACCAAATATGACTACTGCTGGTAATTGTAGATTAATAATTAGAACAATCAATACTCTGTAATTTTCATCAAATTCGAATTAAATAGGTTTAATACTTTGTATAGAAACAATGCACTCCAAAGATGCTAGTCTCGATCGGCCCAGCTAGTATCCTATTACTAAATTATAGTATTATTCTTTGGGAGAATATACATATACGTATACATCTCTGTGTCTAAATAAATATAAATACAATACAATATTACTAGTAGTAGTAGTATAAAATAAGAGGGCAGTAACGTGCGTGTCATTTTATTGATGTTGTTGATCAGTAAGAGTGTCGGTGCTAAGTGATGACTTAAAAGAACTGCACTTACTGCTACTATTTTCAGTCACATTCCAAAGCTGGCTCTTTAAATGTAGTATCTTATTCCATTCTTTATTGTTATTATAGGGGTTGGATCTAGCAAAAATTATAAAATAAATTATGTGAAAACTACATTGAATGTAGGTTATTTTATTCTCCTTGAAAGTTAATGGATTATAAAAAAATATTAAAAAATTCGTCCCGAATTTTAACACAGATGATGCATTAATTTAACAAAGTGATGAATCTATTGTAAATTGAAAATAATTAATTTTCAAATTCTCAATTTAAATTAACATTCTCGTCTGATATAATGGTTATCGAGTATATATTATGCATAACGCTGACAAATTTTGGGGGTGATTTTGTTTAAACAACGCTTGATGGAGCTTATGACTTGGTATTATTATTTATTAATGTAAGGTTTTATGAGAAATTTCATCCAAACACGTATAATCCAATTATAAGTCGCACTAAATCCATTTATACAGAAAAGTGATTTATATAATAATTGGGTCATAATTATAAAATAATAAAAGGAAATTTGTAGCAGCAGTAGCATATTACATGAGAAGTCATCAGCACAAGATTTTGTAATAACGAAAATTCATAATTAATTTTGAACCATATAAAGTTGAAGTTATCATTCAACTTTATCTCCATTTAAACCACCGCCATCATCACAGTCTCATGCATATCTTACTATTTTAAACTTCTTTTTGTTGTATAGATTGCCACTGTTAAACATCCTAGATTCATTGATATTTTCCATGAAACTATTGTCACATAAATACTAGGAATAAAATAAAATAAGAAGGAAATAAATATAAACTGATAGAAAATTAATTTAGAAACAGTGTGATGTAATTGTTGAAATAGCATACCTCACTTGATTTTAACATCACGAGCAGTTGGTTTCATTTTTATTTTGGGAGATATACAGTTACGAACTACATATACGTAATATGTTAAACTAAATCAGACAAAACATCTTGATATTTTCTCACATATCCATCAATCGCCATCAGTTATTTCATTTTAAAATAAAATTTGATAGTTCTGAGAATACTCAAGACACAGAATATACTTTAAAGTTTTGAAATATTAAATTCCCAATCTTATTCTGTATGGTTTTATTTTATCATGACATTCACAACATCATAAACCGTAAAACATTTCGAAATAGAAATAACACAATATCATCAGTTTCAGATCTAATTATTTATTATTCAATAGTCAATTCATCCCATCATTACTCTAATAATTATTTTACTAGAGTAGTATAAACTTGGAGTCCACTAGTAGTGCTTCCAGTTCTCACACACTGAGTGTGAAAAAATGTGAAAAACTTAAACCAAAAGAGCCACCACAAAATGCCCACCTACGCCGCCGCCCTCTTCCTCCTCCTCTTATCCTTGAGCCTCCGCCCCTTATCCTCGAGCACCACTCCTCAGCCCCGCCGCATTCTCCACCAGCCCCTTCTCCCTGAAAACCCCTCGCCGCCCCCCGCCCCCTCCCCTCCAGAATACCCCTTTACTGCTACCTCCCCCGAGTCCGACGGCAGCTCCCCTTTCTTCCAATCTTACCCCTATCCCCCTCCGCCCCCCGCCCCCGCCTCCTTCGCCTCCTTCCCTGCCAACATCTCCTCCCTCACTGTCTCCGCCCCCTCCAAACCCAACTCTACCTCCTCCAAGCTCATCATCGCCGCCGTCGCCTCTGTCGTCGCCGCCATCACCGTCGTCTCCCTCGCCGTCTTCCTCCACCTCCGCCACCGCACCACCTCCCGCCGATCGTCCTCTTTCGATCAATCCAAACCCCCAAACTCCGATACCAGCAGCGTCGTCTCCTTCAATCAGCCTCCCAGTCGCCACCACATTCCCAAGCTGCAGAGGCCTTCGCAATCCAGCGCCGAGTTCCTCTATCTGGGCACTTTGGTCAATTCACACGCCCCCGCCCCCGCCCCCGGTAATGCTGCTGCTAATCCGCGGAAATTGGACTCGCCGGAGCTCCGCCCGCTGCCGCCGCTGAACACGCAGCGGCAGAACCTCGGTAACAATGCCGAAGTTATTTCAAGTAAAGATGATGAGAGCGAAGAGTTTTACTCTCCTAAAGGCTCCGTTACCGGCAAAGACAGCTCGATCGGCGCCGGATCAGCTTCTAGAAGATCTTTCCCCGCCGTGGAAACGGAGAATTTCAATGGCTCCGCTTCTAATTCTTCCTCTACTTGCACTTCTTCTCTCCCTGGATCGGGCTCCCCAACCCTTTCTCCCACGAATAATCAAACTACGATAAATTCAACGCCAGACTTAATTGAGATTCCAACTGTTGCGCCCTTGCCGGAGGCGCAGGGTGCGGAATCCGCATCGCCATCGCCGCTGAGCTCATCTTCACCGGAAAGGCATTCTACGAGGAGCGATGAAATTTCTCCAAGAGATTCGAGTGTTCCAGATCAGAATTCGGAATCTCCGGCGAGAATCAATAGCCCCGTCCATCCTGACAACACCTCTAATCCAGCACCGCCTGAAACACGAGTTTTGGAGGTTCAGGCATCGCCGTCGCCGCAAACTTCATCTTCACCGGAATCGTCGCCGAGGAGTTCTAATGCTTCGGATCGGAATGTGGAATCTGTGGCTAGAAGTAGCAGCGCTCCCAAACTTGAGCTGCATAACACTAATGATATCTCAACCTCGCTGGAGCTTCTAGAATTTGCAACGCGGTTGGCACTGAGTTTATCGCGGAGGAGTTCAGATGTTTCGGATCAGAACTTGGAATCTCCAGTGAGAGATAACAGCTTTAGCGAGCATACGGTTCCGACTCCACCGGAAATACGAGGTCTAAAGATTCCAGAATCCGCACAGCCATTGCCGTCGGGTTCAGTATCGCCGGAAAGATGTTCGTCGAAGAGTGCGGAATCATCGCCGAGAAACTCCGACGTTTCAGATCAGTTTGCTGAATCTCCGGCGAGAAGTAACAGCCCTGTCCATAACAACTCCGCTGTAGCTCCACCACCGCCGGCGGAAACTGCATCTACGTCTTTCCTGAATTTTAATGTTTGGAATTGGAATGTGAAATCTCCAGTGAGAAGCAGCAGCCCTGAACAAATGAACGCCTCTGAAATGCCAACAGCGACGGAGGTACGATCCGAATCCGCATTGCCGTTGTCCCCAGAAAATTGCTCGAGTAGAAGTGAGGAATCATCTCCGAGGAATTCGGATGTTTCCGATCATTTAGAATCTCCGGTGGGAACCATCAGCCCTGAACAGCGCAACTCAACTGCAGTTCCAACAGCAACGGAGATGGAAACTTTATTGTTGCCGAAATCTGCATCGCCAGGATTATATTCGAGTAGCGAGGAATCGTCGCCGTGGAATTCAAATATTTCCGATCAGAACGTGGAACCTCTGGTGGGAATTATAAGCCCTACAATGAATAATTTCGATGTAATTACGGCATCACCGGAGAAAGAAGCTTCGGTGTTGCCGGAATCTGCACCGCCATTGACTCCAGCGAAGAGTGAGGAATCATCGCCTAGGAATTCAAATGTTTCTGATCCGATAGTGGAGTCTCAAGTGGGAATCAGCAGCCACAATTCTGAAGAAATTCCGGCAGTACAGGAGATGGAAGCTTTAATGTTGCCGGAATCTGCACCGCCACCGCCACCGGAATCACCAGCCTCTCAAAATCATCCGGAGGTAAATGAGGACACATCACCTAGAATCTCAAACGCTTCCAATCAAGATGATGAATTTCCGGCAGAGCAAGATTTTGAGTCATCTTCACCACATGTGGGGTCTCCGGTTACAATCAGCAGTGCCGAACTGCATAAACTGCCGCCGCCTTCGCCCACGACCCCATCATCGCTGGAGAGACATGATAGGGAAAGTGAAGATTCATTATCTACTACTTTGAATAAATTTGATCAGAATATCCCTGTTTTCCTCCCATCTCATCCTCCACCATTTTCAATTCCACCTCCTCCGCCTCCGCCCCCGCCTCAGAGGCTAAGTCCCAAAACTCCAACTCCGGCAGCGGAGGACTCTCTTCACCCACCCACCTTGATCAATCAATTGAAACCAATCGGCTTCGAAGCTTCTACATTGATTTCTCCGATGCAGCTGCCCTCTGAAAATGAAGAAGATGAGTCTAATCCCAAACCAAAACTGAAGCCATTGCACTGGGATAAAGTGAGAGCTAGCTCTGATAGGGAGATGGTGTGGGATCAACTCAAGTGCAGCTCATTCAAGTACATACATTCCTCTCTCATTTTCATTATAGTTTTACCATTTTAGATGAACTTATATGCTTATATTCATTCTTGAACTATTTGAAGATTGAATGAGGAGATGATCGAGACATTGTTTGTTGTCAACACTCCGAAACCAAACCCGAACGAAGCAACCAAATGGCAAGTCCTTCCGCCTCCAGGCCTTGACAATGGGGACAAGGTTCTCGACCCCAAGAAATCGCAGAACATCGCCATCTTGTTGAAGGCACTCCATGTCACCGTAGATGAAGTTTGCGAAGGCCTTTTGGAAGGTATTCTATAACATTTCCTTCGCTTTAACTTTGATGCAAATTATGTGTTGCATCTGAATTCAAGAATCGCTCACAGGCAATGCTGAAATTCTTGGGGCCGAGCTTCTTGAGAGTCTGTTGAAGATGGCTCCGAGCAAGGAAGAGGAGCGTAAGCTGAGGGAATACAGAGACGATTCCCCGGTCAAGCTTGGGGCCGCCGAGAGATTCTTGAAGGCAGTTCTTGATATACCTCATGCTTTCAGAAGAGTAGAGGCATTGCTGTATGCATCCAATTTCGAATCCGAGGTCGACTACCTCAAAAAATCATTTGCAACTTTGGAGGTACTATTTTTGTATTAAATCATAGCTTGTGAGTTCGAATTTATCGACTAGGTGGAGTTTTCCGAATCTGGAATGTTCTTGTTGCTGTTGCAGGCATCTTGTGAAGAATTGAGGACGAGTAGGATGTTCCTGAAGCTTCTAGAAGCAGTGCTGAAGACGGGGAACCGGATGAACGTGGGAACAAACCGCGGTGACGCTCATGCGTTCAAGCTCGACACGCTCCTCAAGCTCGTTGATGTGAAGGGGGCGGACGGGAAGACCACGCTCCTGCATTTTGTGGTGCAGGAGATGATAAGGAGCGAAGGTGCCCGTCTCTCCGGTGTGGTGGAGGACTGCTCGACAAACGGTGATGCCAAATGCAGGAAGGTCGGCCTTCAGGTCGTTGCATCTCTTGGTTCGGAGCTTTCCAATGTGAAGAAAGCTGCAGTGATGGACGCCGAAGTGCTCAGCACCTACGTCACGAAGCTTGCAAAAGGGATCACAAATGTGAAGGAGATTCTCGAGTTGAATCGAGCTGCATCAATGGATGAAAGTAGCAAATTTGCGGAGTTCTTGAACAGCTTCTCCAAGAATGCGGAAGAGGAGATTTGCAGGATTCAAGCGCAGGAGAGCTTGGCTCTTTCTCTGGTGAAGGAGATCACCGAGTACTTCCACGGGAACTCCGCCATGGAGGAGCCTCACCCGTTCCGAATATTCATGGTGGTCCGCGACTTCCTCACAGTGCTGGACCGCGTCTGCAAGGAAGTCGGGATGATCAACGAGCGAACCATTATCAGCTCTGCGCACAGGTTTCCAGTCCCAGTTAACCCGATGCTGCAGCAGGGGACGGGGGCGTTGCATAGGCCGCAGCACGCCTCCTCGGATGATGAGACCCTTCCCCTCAATGGTGAGGTTTAGAAATGTACAAATGTCATCCGTGGAGGGAAATATGGGGGAATTTTGAGCATGTTTGGTGTCTTAATTTCTCAGATATGTGATTTTTAATGTTGTGTAGCTATAACAGATAGATGAATTAAATGAGTTTTGGACACCTTTGGTTCTTATAGATATATGTATATGAAGAAATGAGTTATGCTGTTGAACCTGTGACACTATAATGGGAGTCTTTTTCCTGTATTTATTTATTTTGTAAAGCTTCTTAGCTGATGGTTCAAGAGATGTTGCTCAAGTATGGTGTAAACAAACTGATTATCGTGCTCAAACTTGGTATGTTTAGCTAGAGACTAAATTCAATTGTTACTAATTATCGTATAGAAATATAAGATTTTATCTGATTAATAACTTTATATGTTTAAAACTAAATGAGTTAACACACTTGCTCATGAGATCAGAGCCGAACATTGTCAAAGTCCAAGTTTGGTTAAAGGCTTCACTAAAAAAGCTCGAATGAATTTACCGAGCCAAGATCCAAATAACTTACTCACTACAGTAATTTGATCATTTACAGTCTCGTATCTGTTACAAGTAAATCATTCCTACATTTTCTTCAAAAAGTTAAGACAAACATTTTACATAAAGCAACGGAAGATCTAAAGCCTACATTCTCTGTTCCAACTTAAAACCACCTTCTTGATAAGCAGATATCAAACAGTTTCTGTATATTTGGAGACCTACAAAGAAACAGCACCCGTTCGGGCAACAATTCTCCGGGCTTCCTCCTCCGTTGCAGGCACCACCTTCCTGATCGTGTGTCCGTTGTTTCTCGCCTTCGCCTCTGGGCGAACGGTGAAGGTGAAGTACAGCGTATTTGATACCTGCAAATGAAACCATACACTATCTACTTAGCTCAAACATACCTCACTACACCTGAGCTTCAGTTTCACACAAATGACTCAAACAAAATCATAAAAACTTACGAGAATTATAAATCAACAGATTCAAATTCCTGCAAATCTTCTTTTTAGTTGAAACATACCTCGCTAGACCTGAGCTCAGGTCTAGTGACATGTGCAACGACTTCAATGTGGATTAGTGGCCGATCTGAGTTCTCAGCTTCTGTGCACAACACACATGATTTGAAACGCAAGAAATCTCCGACATCCACCTGCCAACGGAACGATTAGCTCGTCACGAAATTTAAGAGAAAGAGGAAGCAAAAACACACTAAGAAGCAAGAAAAAAGATCATTCAACCTATTCTCTTAACTTTTAAAGGCAAAAACTTGTGTACATCAGGATGTGCGGTGAATCCACCTCAATTAGGACTTATTAATCTCCAATCATGGTTTATTAAACCCAAGTTAGCATTTATTAACTACAATCTGGATTTGATTAGGGTGGATGCACCGGAGTGTGCTTCATGAGGGCCAAAAATTGAAAAGAAATTGAGTTAATCGCAAGACACTAACTGGTTTGAGAAAATCGACATGATCAGCTTCCACGAAAGACGGCATCATGCCCGCAAAAGCATAAGCTGTCGAGAAAGCCAATTCAAACGCTCGGTGCATCAGAAACCCTCCAAATATACGGCCATGGATGTTTCTCTGCTGAGGTTGACAAATCAATGAGTTCTCGAGGCAAGTATATTTGAGAAGAATGCTGTCTCGATCCGCCAAGGCAGGCATGTCGCAGAAGATTCTGCCCTTGGCCAGTAAAGCTTCGAATCTATTCCTCTCCCCGTTCTCGATCTCCCTATCCTCATCTCTAAGTTTCCTTTTCCTCACTTTACTTTTCGCCTCTGCTGCTTCATAGAGCAACTTCTCCCGTTCTGTTTCTGGAACGAGGCGGTTCACTGGTGCAGCTCGACCCGTCTTGTAGTCACGAGCCACAAAGACAAAGTTGGCAGTCAGAGCAGTTGAATCCGAAGGATCAGCTGTCTCTGCAGAAACACGAAATTATTCCAGTCAGTGGTGAAACTACGTGAAGAGGTACAATCTATAGAGTTAAGTTTGAAACACTTGTAGTTTCGAGATATTACCAGGAGTAGTCTGAGTGACATCGAGCTGAATCCTGATAGATGAGTGGCCAACCCAAGTAACAGCACCATCTATCTTGAGATCAGCATCAACACTGATTGGCTTCTTCAACACGATTTTGTCAACAGAAGCAGTCACCAGATATAGTGGTCTGGTAGTGCTATCATCATCTGAACAGTGCTAATAAGCAACGAAGAAAAAAAGAAAGATTACAACAAGAAACACCACAAGGTCTAACACTTCAAATCCAGCAAGCTCATCTGCTGGCATTGCAATGTATGTACTGATAAAACTATAGGGGGGCGTTTACTTTGAGTGGTATTATAGATTGATAAAACATAGGACTGAGTATTTAAAGTATAAGATGATCAAACCAATTCAAAATTAATCAAACCATCAAAGTAAACGGTAGATTAGCTTAGATTATTTTTATTTATCCCATCCTATCACTCAAAGTAAACGCCCCCTAATTATACAAGATCAAACACACACACACACACACACACACTTCAAATCCTGCAAGCTATCTGCTGGCATTGCAACTTACCTATTTAAAACCATAATTGTGCACGAACTACAGGAAGATAATCACACGGGCGTGCGCACTTACTTATTCACTGTGACATAACTCAAGGGAGCAACACACACAACCATAAATGAGCAAGAACACACACATGCAAATCCTTACGCTCAGAATCTGGTAGTAATTACATACAGCTTTAGCAATGCTCAAGAATTTAACCAGACAAAGAAAAAGCTAATATCATCAGAAGCTACACAAACAAACCTCTATGGTCAGTCCTAAACTGAAATTGCTGTGTTTCAATCAGAAAACACAAAAACATTCAAATGCAGGTCAAGCTAAAAAAGAAATGCTAAAGAGTAAACATTTCTCAAACCAAAAAGAAATCTTGGAAAAGTGGTACCTTGACAGAGATAGTGCCAGCGAGGGCATCAAGGTCTTCAAGCAATTTCCCGATTCTGACCTCGTTCCAGGCATCCCTATACTGCTCCCTCAAAATGTAATCGGTGGAGAAGTTGTACAAAATGGTCATTCTACTCTGAGATGGGGTTCTGGTTAGCAATTCTGTTTGAGGAGGCGCATCCAGAGGGGGGTCCAGAAGTCTCTCAAAAATGCTGGATTTTGTTTCCCAGAGCGCGATTGTCATCGGCGAGTGGTACATTCCGGGCCACAAACTCAAGGGTTTCTTGCTTGAGGAATTGGGGTCCATTTTCTTGGCGGAGTTTTCAAATTGGGAGCTGAGACTGGAGAAAATGGGGATTGGGATTGAGTGAGAGGAATCGGGCTCCATTGAACTCAAATTTTTGAACTGGGATTGTCTTAAATAAAGCAAAGCTCCAGTTTTTGTTCAATACATGACTCAATGCCGCTGGTTTGTGAGGAGAGAGACAGAGGTGTCAGTGTGACCAGCCGCGAGACGGCGCAGAGCAGTGAATAACTGAAAATGATGGTCATTTCTTAAAACAAATTCGCCATTTTTGGTTAAATAAAGTTTTAAAATTGATCCAACTGAGAAGGGCAAGTGCAAAAATAATCAATGCTAATGGAAAAAAAGCCAGCGTGATAAAATATTATATTACCTAATATATTCTTACTCTAAATCTAATCTAAAATAAGATTTAAAAAATTACTATATCATATTTAATCACCATCGTATTTTAATAACGAAACCTATATAATTATGGACTCCTACATACATGAGTTGGAGTGATCAATAAATACGCCTATAACCTTATCAAGATTAATTCGGTGTCTTATCTATCCGATTCCTTATTTTATTTTATTTTTATCACTTTTTAATAATTATTTATTTTTATATTTACATTATAT
>JAYJMF010000019.1:2112371-2124398 GCA_036873715.1 Salvia sclarea
GTGGTGCAAAGCATTGTTCGCGCTCTCTCCTCTCCTAAGCTCTAATAGATTGCCGAAGCAACCTTCCATAAACGTGTAAAGGCATCCGTGATGCTCCAAGCACGTCGCAATCTCCTTTAGTAGCTCGGTAAGAACGTACTGGTTGATGCGTCCCTGATATCTCTGCATCATGGGTCTGACCCAACTATATCGGGGCTGTAAAAAAAAAAAAAAATGCTCGTGTACAATCGTGTACAAGCCGTGTGCAAGACTCATGTACCGATAAACCCTAAAATTAAATATGTGCACTTTAAAAACCCTGTAAACTAAGGGGGTGGCATAATGTTTGTTGATAATGACAGTTACTGAGTAGTTGCAAATAGCCAAATCAAATTGATATTTTTTTTTTCATTTATCTAGCCAAATTGATAATGGGCTACGAAAAACTTAATTAAATATCAAACATAAACAAAATTTAGCATATCCGTGTACTCAAGAACCATATCCGTGAACTCAAGCATATCCATGTACTCAAGAATCCCGTGTACTCATGAACAATATTAAGCATAAACAAAATTTAACAGGCCTTAAAACCTCAAACCAACCAACAAAACTATAGATCTAAGGAGTAACTTACCGGAGGAGGAGGAGGAGGTCGAAGCGGCGAAGACCGGCGATGCTCCTGCTCCGACGAGGGCTGTTCCTGCTCCGGCGAGGACTGCTCCTGCTCCGGCGAGGGCTGTGGCTGCGCCTCGAGCTCTAACTCGGGCTCGGGCTCCAACTCGTAGAGGCCGTCTCAGAATTCTCGCCGGACGCCGGCAAGTAGTCGGATTCCGTTTCCGAAGAAGACATTAGAATTGTGCGCGACTCGTGGCCGGGTTCTGGGTGTATCTCATGGCCTCGATTCGATTTTTACAACAAGAAAAATGGAGAAAGAAGAGAGTAAATTTTTCAAAAATGGGTAAAAAAAGTGAAGAAAGATAAAATAATTTTGGGGGAACCATCGGTTGTTTTAACCGATGAGAGAGGAGAGAGGAGAGAGAAAACAAATTAACTTTTCAAAATTTAAATCAAAATAAAATTTATATTAATATTATATTCAAAATGATTAAATAAGAATGTGATTTTAAATTGTGGCTAAAAGCATTATGTATTTTTTCAAAACGGACTATATCCGCATTTCGCCCATAACTAAAAGTAACTTTTAGATTTTCACTTTAAGAATAAATTTTTATTCAATTTTTTTTCCCCTTTCATCTCTATTATTTTGGTCGATATTTCCTCCAAATATTTTTCTTAAAGATAATCCAAATAGGGTCGCTAACCTGACCTGAGAGATCATATGCGGCACTAAATAAAAAACACAAATAAGGTCATACTTACTTATTTACTTTCGTCGGAAAAAAAGTTATATAAAATTAGGTCAAATATGAATATTTTGGTGAAGAGAAATAAAGAATTGAAGGAAGAGAATTCCCACCCAAGATTGACCGATACGAAATTTGAACAGTTTGTTCATAGAAATAGAAACAGAAAAATCAAAATAAAGAGTCAATTTTCTTCCCTCACAAGTGGAGTAATATATAGCAGTCACTTTCCCTCCTGTTGGTTATACACACTTTTCTCCTTGCCCAGGTAAATCATGTGATATAGAATTTCATCACTATTTTACTCCCACAATTCTTTGAATATTTGATTGCTACTCCAACCTTTTCTATACTTCCTCTCAATAATTGTTTTCGTCGGCGCCGCATATAATCATTTGGTTGAATCCTACACTCTTCTTCTTATTCTCCTTCTGGTAGCTGGATTTTGTGCATTTTGTTGTCATGTTGATGCCTGATTACTTGTTTCACCTGCTCGAACTTTAAATATTGCAGGGGAAGACAAAAATAGGGGGAACAAAAAGAAAATTAAAAAAAATTGGGCTGATGGATATTGCGGCTCATGCTATTCCAATCAAGAAGCTGCAGTGGCTCTCGTCTGTTTTCTGTGGGATTTTGATGTGCAAGATTGTGAGTCTGATTTTCTGAATATCTCTTATGCCTGCCCCTTTTGCTGCTACTTTTGTTTTGATCGTGTTGTATATGTTGTGAGTTGATATCATTTCTGGATGCTAATGGTATTATTGCGTTGATTGACTGATCATATTTCGTTTTTCTTAAAAATAAAATTTAGAGGTGGTGGACTTATGGTGATTGGTGTTATTATGTCCATATTTTAGCATGTGAAAAGAGATTGAGTTGTCGTAATCTTGCTAGAACGGACTGGAGATTTTCAAGAATAATGCCTTTTTGTATACATTTAAACCATGTTTTCTTCAGAGTTGTTTGTCTTTTCCTTCATTGTCAATATTATTAATGGCAGGTGTGCCTGTGATTATAAGGGTTTTTGAGTGCGGTTATGTGCACTCTCTCTGTGTGTGTATTACTGTAAATCAAGACTGCCACTTAGTGTCCCCTTGACCAATCTTCTCGTAGTCAGGTCTAAGGTTGATACCATGTACTCGTATAGTTGGTTCCTGTATTATCCATCCTCTCGACACTGAATGTGACGATGACCATTGAAATGCTCACAGATAACAAGCATATTGGTTATTTCTGATTCCCCTTTTCGAATTTTGTTTTGTTATTCAAGGTATATGACTTAACTGGAGCAATCAGTGCTTCATTCTTCAAGGGATACAACAAGCTTAACAACAAACAAAAGCTCGAATGGAAAAATCGGTATTGTTTCTTATATAGTTGTCTTTATTTGCTACAATGAATTTGGTGTATTACTGTTGGCTACGGTTGTGCAGGGGGTTCTCCACTTTCCATGCCATTGTCGTAGCCGCTGGTTCTCTTTATCTGCTTCTGTTTTCAGATCTTTTTGTCGATAGTGAAGATGTGTTGTTTATCAACAAGTCCTCGACTCTATCAGATACCATATTGGGGGTATGCTTCAGCTAGTGTAATCATTTCGGTATTTTTGATTCATTTTTTAAAAACTATATGTGGGTTTGATATGACTGATGAGAGTGGGCGTCTTACGTCTTTGTATTTGAATAATTGCCTCTGGCTTGGGAAACCTGTTCACAAGAAATCAGTCTAATTATGTTTCTCTACTGATATACTATTGTCCAATGTACTCCTTTGTTGCAGCTTCCTCCTTTTGTATAAATTACTAATATAAACTTGTCTGAACCCATATTTTGGGGTTTCTTTTGTCTTATAGCTAGAGGAATGCATTAACTTTGTATTTCTCTTGTTGTCTAATGCCACAGGTATCAATTGGCTACTTTGTATCTGATCTGGCAATGATTATCTATAATCACCCAGCTTTAGGTGGATTAGAGTATGTAAGTTTGAGAACAGAACCAAATTCACCAGTTATAAGTTATTTATCCCTTCTCATTGTACATAGAACAGCCTACTAAAGTATCTTTCGTCTTACTTAAGCTTCTGAAGGGTCTTATCAGTTTTGACTAATCTTTCATTTGTGGCTAATGTTATGTGTGTGCTTGTCTGTTTTGCTAGATTCTACATCACGGACTCTCTATGTTTTCTATCATTCAATCTCTCTTGAGTGGTCAAGCGCAATTTTACATATTAATGGTTCTGTATACAGAAAGCACTACTCCATTTGTTAATTTAAGATGGTAAGCTTAGGTGACATGAATTCCCCAATTCGTTTCCCAGTTTCATTTCTTACCTTTCACACACATTCAGGCGTCTTGATGTTGCTGGGCTGAAGAATTCCAAACTTTACATTTACAATGGCGTGGTATTGTTCATTGGGTGGCTGGTATGGTCTATCAAACTTTATATTTCAATTTGATGCAGAAGTTTTATTATGTCAAATGTGACTAAACTTATCTTAAATGATACGTAAAAACTATGCTTCACTCTGATTCTTTAGTTGTTATATGACTTTCAGGTTGCAAGGATTGTTTTATTTGTTTACCTATTCTGCCACATGTTTATCCATTTTGATCAGGTGCGTGCATGCTTACTAGCTAATGTGTATCAAGTAATTTATCATTTGTGCCTCTAGTAGTAAATAGTAGTATTTGTCTATTCTGCATTAGAAAATTACATCTTTCTATTAGCTATTTCATTGCCAAGAATTTGAAACTAGCATGATTTGAAATCTGCCTCCTTGAAGTCTTGGTTTAAATCAGTAAATTGTTGAAATACATAAGATAATCAAGCCTCCTTCTGGAGTGTCTGGTCTGGTTATTGGAGACATGCTGCAGCTAAGATTTGCTTCTGTGTATTCAACATTAATGGATTACAATGTACCAGCTTTCGTGGTCTTTAGATTCGAGTCCAGATATTGCTCTATTGAAATCAAAAGTACAGACAAATGTTTCAGTGAAAGTTTTGACATACAATCCAACTAATCTTCACCGAAAGAACACTAGTTACTGAAATTTCATTTTTTCCTTTGTGATGCCCAAGGTGTTCCTGAATGTGGTGTATGTATGTATGCCTCTCAAATTAGGTCTTATTATAAGTTTTTCTCATCGTGTCTCAGGTGAAGAAGGTCTACTGGTTGGGATTCTACAGCTTGATTGTAATACCTCCGGTGCTGTCAGTGATGAACTTATTCTGGTTCTGGAAAATTGCCAGAGGTATGGTAAAAACCTTGAGAAAGTCTAAACAGAATTAAAAATGGTTATTCTTGATGTAAATTCTTTCGTGTTGAGACCACGGTTTATAGGATGTATACGTTAGCAAACAACTGTAAAATCTTCCCCCTCCTCTCCGCCGCGCCTCCTTCCGGGATATGCGAGGTTGGGACCCTTTTGTTGATGAAACTTTGTACAGGGATGATGATGTGTTCTTGTACTGCTTTTTTCAGTATCACTTGAACATAAGATTAAATATAATTAGTGTTTTGAGGTAATTTGTTAAATCTGTGTTGCAAAAGTGAATTTGCTGTTTTGCTTTGTTTTTAAGTTGTTTGGGCTTAAGTTATGAAGTCTCAATGAGGCCTTGAGGGCGAGGGCAGGCTGGTCCACACCGAAGGCGATTTTTAACCGATATTTGATGATTTTTATTGGATAATGAAGTTTCTTAAAAGTATCTGCATATATCGGATTATTACTTTTGTCTCCGGAAAATTCATTTCGAGTAACTTTCACCCAAGCATGTTACATTCAATATGCTTCTCCAACTTTATAATGTGAAAAAGCAAAAGCTAAAAGAACACAATAGGATTCTCTCTCTTTTAAGAATTACACTCTCGCAAAATAGATTCTGTCAAAATATAATAAATGGAATTTCCATGGTCGGCCAAAGATACAAGCCTCGTCATATGGATAATATTGGAAGGTATTTGAGCTGGACAAAAGGCTATTTGGTCATTTTCATCCACCATTTAGAAGGAAGCTTCCTTTTCTAAAATTTTCTATATAGAAATACAGACAATAATATATTATTGAAGTGGGCTTCTTGGAAATGTACAATTAATATAATTGACTCTTTCTTGTAAAAGAGAAAAAGTTAGTGGCTTTGGCTGTTTAGAGAAAGTGCCATCAAATTCGTCAACTAATTAATCGTCTTTTTATTGGAAAATATTTGCCTTTTCTGCAAAAAGGGATCGTTTGTGGAGTCGCAATTAAAAATGTTTATTACTTTCATAGTTAAGAAAGCGAGTAGGCGAATGTAGGTCAAAAGTGTGCATTTAATAAAATAATAGTACCAACTTTGAGTATATAATTGATTAACCGAATACTGTAGCTGAAAACATTGAATTTTATTTTTGTGAGAATATTGTAAATATAATTTGATTCCTTAGAATAATTAAACATATCTACCAGAATAATCTTAGATCTAATGAAAAAAAACGTGGAGGTTTTAAAAGTATTTTTGGTGTCGGATTTAACGTAATCATAACATAATTGAAGAAAAAAAGAGTTAAACTATAAAGAATTAGGCGATTAAAGCCACGCGTTGGCGACGCGCAAACACTGAACCGCGAGAGTTCGGGCCGGGCCGCCACCCCTAGCTAGGGCCTATCCCTACAGACAAATCTCACGCAGAGTAACTGTCTTCAAAAATCAATCACCATTCAATTTGATTCTTCGTCAAGAAAGGAAGCTGAGAAAACTCAGTGATGTGGAGAAATCCAGCTACCAATTTGTTGAGGCAGGCGTTCAGGGCCCGCGCCCGCCCCGGACCTGTCTCCTCTTCCGCCAGCCGTTTACTCGGACTACCTACGCCGTCGCTCCGCCGCTACTGCGGCGCAGCCGCCTCGGACGGGGAGGGGAACGGCAATGCGATGACGTATGCGGAGGCCAAGAGGTTGATGAGGCTCGTGAATGTAGGGGCGCTGAAGGAGAAGCTGGGGATGGAGGACAAGGAGGTGATCCCCTATGCCGAGCTCCTCCAAGCCTGTGAGAGCATCGGCGTCGCCAAGTCTGCGGCGGAGGCCGCGGCGTTTGCTCGTGTGCTGGATGAGGCCGGTGTCATCTTGCTTTTCCGCGATAGAGTGTATCTCCATCCTGATAAGGTATTTCGTTTTCTTGTGGAATTTTTTAGGTTTTGTTGTATCACGTGTGTGCGTTTATATGGTTTTGGGGTTGTAAAGTTGTGGTGTTTGATGATTGTGGATTTTGTGGGGTAAACTTAATTTAATTTTCAACTCTTGATTTTGTGAATGTGGGGATCAGGAACAGGAGAAAAATTAGGATTGATGAAGAAAGCGATGAGGATATTCTACTTTTTTTTTGCTTCCATCTTAATGGCTTATTTGTAAATTAAATCAAATGGTATTTGAAGATATGATGTTGAATATGTCTTGTTAGTTTAAGGTTTTTCATCAAAGAGTTGATAACGAAACTGGAATGTTGAAGATAACATGCATCAATTGATTATGAGTTCCGCAGTTATCTGAGTAGCATCTATTTAGGTTGATTCTGATGAAGCAAACAGTGGTCTAAACATCCCTTTCTCAATGCTCGTTTAGGTGGTCGATTTGGTTAGGAAGGCAGTGCCCCTTGCCCTTCTGCCTGAGGACGACCCCTGCAAACTAGAGCTCAAGAAGCTGCAGGACAAGAAGGAAGAAATCGATATATTGGCACACAAGCAAGTCCGTCGTATATTGTGGACCGGATTGGGGTTTGCTGTGGTGCAGGTTGGGCTCTTCTTCCGTCTCACATTCTGGGAATTTTCTTGGGACGTGATGGAGCCAATCGCGTTCTTCACAACCACAACGGGGATAGTCATAGGCTACGCCTACTTCTTGATGACTTCAAGAGACCCAACATACCAAGATCTGCTCAAGAGGCTCTTCCTCTCAAGGCAGAGGAAGCTCATCAAAAGGCACAATTTCGATATCCAGAGGTTGTTGGAGTTGCAGAGGAAATGCAGGGTGCCTCATGATACATGTTCGTCCATCAGGAGACGGACAGGGGTGGAATTGGAACCGGAGGATCTTCTACATAATCGTTGATACCATGTTATCTGCCTGCTTTTTAAGTAAAAAAAATGTCTCACAATTAACCAAAAGCTCCATAAAATGCCCTGATTATATTTTTCTCATGCTGCCTCAGCCGATATTTGGAGTTGAGGTTAGAACTTTCGATACTTTTTAACTCTATTTCACAGAGAACTTAAAAAGTACTCTGGATTAGTAATGTGTATCAGCTTTTGACTATTGGAATCACTTATGTAGTTTTGTCATTTGCGATGCATATAAAATTGGCCTTACTGATTCCAAATTGTGCTTTTGCTTTCTTTCCTTGGCTTCTATGTTTGTTTAGGCTGAAAATTCTGATGCATATAAAATTGGCCTTACTGATTCCAAATTGTGCTTTTGCTTTCTTTCCTTGGCTTCTATGTTTGTTTGGGCTGAAAATTCTAATCGTGGTTGTAAGTAACACGTTACAGATGATCTGGTGAAATTTACACTTAATGCAATGTCTAAATAAAAACACAAATATTTGCAGATGAACTATGTATTTGTAGTTTACAATGTTTTACTTTAGACACCATGTACATTGTTGATTGGATTCGGAGTACGAAATGGGCATGGTTGAGAGCATGCTAGTTATGCACCGGTGGCTTGCAGACCTCACTTCTGCAGCGTATGAACGTGATGTTTGTCATCATCGTTCCACATCAAGAAAGACGAAGAAGCATATCCTCGGATAACAGTTTTAGTGCTCCTCACAGTTCAGAGTAGTAGTCTTTGATTTGAGGGCAGGAACAGCCATATTGACACTGCTGCAGCTGCTTGTTACGCTCATGACAGCTCTCCTCTTCTGCAGCACAAGCCAAGGGTGAACTCTGCGGGGTCGAAACAATGAAAGACAGAGCACTCGACAGTTGGGTTCTGAGCCGCATTGTTGTAGCAGAAACTTCATCTAGCTCGGACTGCAGCTGAAAAACATGCTTTTGTAGAGACGCGATCAAGGCAACACAGCCGTAGACGGGCTCTTGAAGCCTTGCCCTGGCCTCGTAGACCAAGCTGGCAGCAGCATCTCCTCGCTCAGTGACAGGAACATCCTGCTGAATCAAACAGATACAGGTAAGAAACAGTGTGCGTGAGTATAACTGGAATCAGCAAGAAAAGAGGATGAGTTATTACTTGCAGCATTTTACTGATATTACTGGCACCAAAGACGCGGTGAACTGCTGCAAATTTCTCCGGCTCCGATGCGGGGAAATAGGGGAGGAACAGGCAGTCCTCGGTGCAGCGTCGCCGGAGATGCTTGCATGCTGCACAAGGCATGGTGGTTTTGCTGTTCAACTCCATTGCAGAAATAGGAAGAGAGTAGATATTTTCCTTTCTTAACCGTGTGTGTGTGTGAGAGAGAGAGGGAGAGGGAGATTTACGACATGGAGAGGAGATGCCTTGCCTATATATAGTACAGTTTGGTAAGAAAGAAGAAGCTGGAAGATTTAATCATTGGAGAAAATCCAAGTTTGATAAATTCTTGATTTCATTGGCTGATTCGCTTTGTTTTTGTCTTTTATTTACCGTCTGTTTAAGATGTGATGGGTGTCATATTCATTGCAGATTTAGTGAAATGGAAATTGCTCGAATATGAAGATTCTTTAAACAGTGTGCGGCAGAAACACACATTGGAAATCGAACCATTCATATGAGCTATTCGGATCTCGACTTAAAAAAAAGATCATACAATTTCAAACTCGATATCTAGCTGAGTGCTTAACCAAAGCAGCAAAGCTCGAGCTAATTCTAAACTGAAGATAGCCAAAGCTCAAAGAGCCCCTACACAATTATGCATTATGTGAAACCGTGGGAAAAGAAAACAATAGTAACAAAAATGGAGCAATATAGTATTGGTTCAATGATGTTGGAATGACAATACGATGACTTCAACATATATAACGTATTATACAACTACAAAGTAGAAGTTGAGATGCAGTTTTCCAGAGACAGGCATATGATGTTAATAAGACAAAAACAGAGATATCTTAATCACTTTCCCTAATAATATCACCAGCCGACAATCAATTTCCTATTGCATTGGGGCCAGTTTTTCACTACATTTAGCAAACAAACAACAATGCACCATAGTAAATGAAAAAAACAATATACCATATAGCAAACAATCTTATCCTTATATTTATTAAAAGAAAACGTTCCACACGAGGGTTAGATTAGCCCAATCCGTTACAGAACAATATGGCGCATGATGATGGTTTCCTCACCTGAAAAAGGTAAGGAGCATAAATCGGGAGAGGATAGCAAGTGGTTCCTATGTGAATAATTTTCTGTACTGATCAGCCTCTTCAGCCATCTCTTCCATGCTCCGGTCCTTCCTTTCCTTGTCGAGATCAAGCTTCTCCTTCAGTTCCTTCTCCTTCTCATCAATCTGTTCAGGGGAAGCATTAGTGATGCATATGGAAAAATTCATAATAGGATGAAACTAGGAGCTACTTGTCTTACAGCATCGTAGATCTCATCATTTTTCTCAAAATCACCACCTTTGCGAGGGAGTATGTGGATGTGGACATGAGGAACGCTCTGTCCAGCCTGAGGCCCATCCTGGGGGAAAGATGAAAAATCCAGATATCAGGACTTGGCAGATGATAAAGGAATACATGTAAATAATCGTAGATTAGAAATCAAATTATTGCCATAAGAACATCCTAGGTACGTTTGATTTCCACAAAGCTAAAATACAGTTTTAGTCAGCAGATAAAAACAAAAGGGAACTAAGCATTTTAAGGAGGAAAAGACAAGCATTCAAATAAGATAAGAACTGCAATAGTTCTATGATTCAATAAATAGGAAAGCAATGAAAGGAGAAAGCAAATAAAAAATGATTGATGGTTCTTTATCATTCACAATCGATCTTACTTGGATTGCTAATGTCAACGAAGATGCCTTATGATAGGACTCAAGCTGGCGCCCAATCTTCTGTGCCGTAAGCCACAAATCACTAGTCTCATCAGCAGTGAGATCAATGAAGCGCTTAACATCACGTCTTGGGCAGACAAGCACATGTATGTTGTGTTAAGTCAACCAAATAAGAGACATACAAATATGGCAAGGCACGGCTTTAGTGTATATATTGTATATCTTCATTCTTCTCTCTCTCTCTCTCTCTCTCTCTCTCATGTGGATTAAACATGGTGCAGATATTCAAGCAAATCAAAGGGCATAAATTTCTTGATAATAAGGCATAATAAACCCTACCAAGTTTAGAAGTCAAGGATGTCCGTGCCTTTTATACTAAATGCATCTTAATCACTATGGTTAACATACACAATCACACGATTTTCTGGTGAAGACAGCACTAGAAGTATGGGCAGATTAAAGGATATGACCTGCAACAGAAATCAAAACAAAATACAGTCAACAAGACAGAACTACAGAAGATAAAACGGTAAAAGTAATGCAATTTTTTAACATTAATCTCTATTCCAGTTTTCTCTGTTTGGTATACTAATCGAATAGCATAAACAATCGTGTGATACAAATGAGTGATAATCAAAGGTTATAATCCAAGAACAGCCTAACAAATAAGCAAACAAAATTGAAACCGAGCACCATAAATTTGAGCTCGAAATTCATGCGAAGCGTAACATCATAATCCAAGAACAGCTGGACAATTCATCAAACACATAGGAAACAAGAGTTTTACAAAAGATATACACCATCAAACATATAGCAAGAACTTCCAAAATTGGAACCGGAAATGCATACCGGGAAGAAGAGGGCGCAAATTGACCATAGCGTACGAGTATTGAGTGGAGTAGAACACTTCTTTGGCATCGATTTTGTACGGACCAAATGTAAAACTCTCAGATTCCATCTGCGATTTCAGTATTGAATATAAAAAGAAAATCAAGCAAGGAAGCACGCAATTAAAGCACGATGATCCCGTCAATTGGGGCGTAATTTAATAGGATTAGGCTTGGATAGTAGTTTACTTGCCTTATGAGCGCTGTGAGTGAAGGAGAAGGAGTTTCCGGGTGAAGGGGAAAACCGCGGGAGCGGCTGCGAGCGTTGGTGGAGGAAGAAGCCGAAGGGGTGTAGGCGGAGAAAGGCGGTCGGGAAATGACGGGAAGTAGGGAAAGGCGAAACCTTTAACATCAGCGACGCAGCTCTCCACACAAATAGCGGCGGCGCGTCGACTGTTTTTCCTCACTAGTGTTGGGGCGTGATTTGTAAAAAGAAATTAAAAAAAAAATACTAGTAGTAATGCAACAACTGCAACGAATTATTTCCCTTTTTACCTAACATGAAGAAAGAAAAATTAGAATAAACTCAACGTGAAACTGTCCAAACGAATTGTTAAAATTAATAATTCAAGAATATAAATATAAATAAACTCTGAAAATACATAAAAATATAGTATATGAATAAGGTCGGAAGCATCTCTATAGTATTCAGTACAAATGAGTGATCAATGAATCTTATCTTATTTTATATAGCAAAATAAATCGAGCCAATACCACAATTTTAGGTCTCATGTGGTATCACAATAAGTCTCTAATTCTATTTTTCTAAATTCTTCATTTAATGTATTTTAATGTTCTTTTAATCAAGTTTCAGATAATAAATATTTTTGGATAAATTTTT
>JAYJMF010000019.1:2124885-2137173 GCA_036873715.1 Salvia sclarea
ATTATTATTATTATTATTATTATTATTATTATTATTATTATTATTATTATTATTATTATTTATTTATTTATTTATTTAAAATATCAAAATTTTCAATATTTTGTGCGAATCAATGTGAATAGTGAATAGCCCCGACCATTAATAAATTAAATTGTAGGACAATTGTCTCTTTAAAATTCAAATTGCAAATTTAGAAAATAGCCCTAGCCAAAAGAAAATTACGCGTATGACCTTGCACGAAGCGTAACGGCAAACGCTTGACCTCAGTCGCTTAAAAATTTGGCGGTGCCTACATACTTATCTGTATTGATGGGCGATATATAAAGTTTGGGTCCTAGTCGTTGGGAATATTTGTCCGTGCTTGCATGCATACCTGTATTCACGGGTAAAGCGTGACGCTACTCATTAAAAGTGATTTGGCTGCGTCTGCTTGCTTACCTGTATGCACCGAGTGAATTACTAATACGACTAATTGCACAACTTTCTATGTATTCGACTCAACGGAACTTTTACCGCACCGCTTGATTTAAAATAAAAATGGTAAATACATTTCACCATGTATCCATTTGACCAGCTCTGACTTACCGCAAAGACTTTGACATATTTTACCACCAAACATGGGAATCTACGAAACCTTTGGGCCATCCAATTATACTAATCTATGTCTGAACGCCCACACGCCGTAATAATCTTCAAGAACAGGAAAGCATTAAACCCCAAATGTGAACAGCGGCAAAAATAAAAAATAAAAAGAAAACAAAAGAAAAGGATTTTGGGGGAAAATTTACATAGTATTGATGAACTGTAAGTGGTCTTCAAATGTCGTGCATGCATATCGTTGCACCCATTTCTCTCTGCATGCCTACACGCTTTTTTCTCTCTCCTTCCCGCTCCCTTTCTCTCTCTAAACATATAGATACACGTCCATGAATCTATTATCACATCGTCTTTTTGGTTTTACTATATTCAACTTGATTTATCCCTGGCATTAGTGGAATCGGCCACCGACCGCCGCCGTTATTTTTTTTGGTTTTTAAAATACTTGGGTTTCATTTTCTGCTGGAAGTCTCAGATTCAATTTAAGGTTCCAACTACATGAAATCTGCAATTGGGCGCATGGGTTTTGTTATTGTTTGAGGATGCTCGCATGCGGACGTTGGATTCGTTAGATTCGAACGAGGTGAGTGGAAAGATGTGATTTTTATTTTCAATTACTGAGGAATTTGAGTTTCCGATATAGAATAGTGTTGTTTTCTATGTGATTTGAGGTGTGGGAATTTCTCGATTTTGTTTGAATTAGTTTGATCTGGGCGAGGAGAGTTGGGTTTTAGGGTTTTGATCGTGATGAGTTTGGGCTTGGGGTTTTGAAGGAAATCGTGAGGCTTAGAAACTGAATTTGCGAGAAATGGGGACGAAGAATTGCATGAACGAGGCGTGCCGCGCAACGACGTCGTCCGATTCGAAGAAAGGTTGGGGCTTGAAATCCGGTGGATTCGCTTCGCTTTGTTACAAGTGCGGGTAATTTTTCTAAATCCCAATTATGGCCCTGTTTCTTGATGTTGTAGTTCATCATTATCCAAGCTCTGATTCCAATTTCTCAAGGGCAGTTTTGGGAGTGCCATTTGATTCCTGAAATATAGCCATTCTGCAGATTTTTCCAATTTCGTTACTATCAATAGCCTTTTTCATTTTGCTGCCATTTGATTACCTCTATTCTATATTTAGTAATTTTATTATTTTCTTGATAAAAACTTTAACGCCACTTTTTTCTCTCGAATTATTGAAATTGAGTGGCAATCTGGTATTTGCTTCTTTCATTTTGTGTTTTCTTATTTGAAAAGATTAAAGGGAAAAAGAAAGTTGCCATTTTGATGGGATTAGCTTTAGTGATGGACTAATGCAGAAAACATAGTTGGTAATGGACATTATGGACTGATTGATCCATATTTAGTAACTCTATCATGAATTGTTATATGAGTGGTCCAAGAGTATTTTGGGCAGTAGTAGCTTTTATCTTAGTTGCTTGAGAGCATTTCTCATGGTCTTGTATTTCGTATCTTATGCAAAGAATGAAAGGTTTATTCTGTTTAAATTTCACTGTTCTCTTTCCCCTTTATATAGGGGAAACAGATCATGCTGTACTGGTTTGCCACATGTCATGTTGTAAATACTCCTCATGTTGTTGATGCATCAAGTGCATGCGTTTATTTCATAAAGATCTGATTAAGCACTCCATGGGTTGCTAATGTTTCTAGTTCTAACTATTTTGGATATTGCATGATCGCTGTTTTGGATATTCCTTCTATGTGTATATTTTCTGCTCGTATCATGCTCTGATATGGTTTGGTGTGGATTTCAGATCTGCTTTTGAGAACTCTGTTTTTTGTGAAACATATCATTCAGACGAATCCGGTTGGAGGGAGTGCAGAATATGTGGGAAGGTAATAATATTTTTGCTTCCACACCTCCAATGCAACCCTTTTATTGTCTTTTCCTTTTACTTTCTTGCTTGGCAGATTGTCCACTGTGGATGCATTGCTTCGAGACATCTATTTGAATACATGGAATTCGGTGGTGTTGCTTGCATAAGCTGTGCTAAGCGTTTGGAAATTCATTCTCCACAACCAGTACAGGTTATAGTTTGTTACAGCTTGAATGATGCTAGCTCTATACCTTTATGCGATATTTATTTTTCTAGCTGATTTTCTTCAACTTTTCGAAGAAGTTGGGTGGTCTATACCACTTTGAGCATTATGATATCTATTCTTCGCCCTCCAGCAGTTCTAAAAATTCTAGTCATGGCAAAGTATTCTGTTAATTTATCATTGTTTTATCCCCGATCCTTTCTAATTGATTCTTACGGTGCCACCTGCTTTAATCTTCATATATGACTGAATTGATATTGGGGTATTCATACTTGAAATTGTTTTTGCAGATTCCTAATGATATTTCGAGTGACAAATCTGCCAACAAAAACTGTACTAGGGAGGCCCAGCAGATAGTCATTGAACATAGAGCCGATGATGAGAAATTTAGCACAAGGAAGCTCCTCCAGCTGACGAGGGCTATAGGGGTCAATAGTATACCCTCAGCTGTTGAGCTTAAAAAAGAAGAGCCTGTGCTTAGATCTGCAGAAAGTGGTAAACGTGTACAGAGTCACGCCCAAAATTGTTCGTCGTCTGTGTTTGTCAAACCCGACTACAGCAGACCAAAACAAGGGGTCAAAGATATGTACGAATCTCTAGCTCATCCATCACTGAAGTTCTCGTTGACTTCTCCTTTGGGTGGTGGTTCAAACAGTGTGCTGCCTATTCCCGGTGCACCTGTTCCCAACGGGCCTGTTCCCGGTGGGATAATAGAAGCAAATGAACTGACCAAAGGTTCGTTGCAACATGGGCAAAGGGCACGCCATATTTCCCCAAAACCCCCCAAACCTAGCCCTGTAGCGGGTTCGGAGTCTAATAAAGGATCTGCTTCACAGACACGTGTACCTAGGCCTCCTGCTGAAGGTCGAGGCCGCAATCAGTTACTTCCTCGGTACTGGCCTAGGATCACGGACCAAGAATTGCAACAATTATCTGGAGAGTATCCATTATATATGTTTCTGTGTTGTTATCTCTATCTGTCCTTTTAATTATGCATAACTCCGATTGTTTTGTCCTGCTTTAGATGTCTTTTAACATTTCTCAAGTATTTGCCTTAACCATCAATTCGTAGTTTAAAATCCACTATTGTACCATTGTTCGAGAAGACTCTTAGTGCCAGTGATGCTGGGCGAATCGGCCGCCTCGTCCTTCCAAAAGCATGTGCCGAAGTGAGTATTTGATTTCAACTTTTTGCAATATTACATTTTAAAGTATGGTTCTTTTCCTTTCTATTCTTATTTTCTTATACTCCGCAAAAAAAAAAAATTATGTCGAGGCAGGCATATTTCCCTACTATCAATCAGTCAGAAGGCATACCTATAAGGATTCAGGACATAAAGGGCAAAGAGTGGACATTTCAGTTCCGATTTTGGCCTAATAACAATAGCCGAATGTATGTATTGGAGGGAGTAACCCCTTGCATCCAAAATATGCAATTACAAGCTGGTGACACAGGTACATCTTTCTCTTGCGTGTCGTGCTGAACATCTAAATGAAATACTGCTTCTAAATATTTTTTTAGATTTTTCTTCAACTGACATTTGTCATCATAATTTGACACTTGGTAAGAATCTCATTAATGCTGTGAGTCTGTGATTAGCTGTTTTTGGCTTTATTCGCTGTTAAATAACTCATTTTCTTGCTCTTCTTCCCTGTATCCTCTTGCCCTTCTGAATTGAGGCTTATTGTTAGATCTGAAGTTCTTGGTAGTTCTACGAGTAAGATAAAATTCAATTTTGAGACCTTGAATCTCTGAAGTAATTGGTGAGCTTCTTTATGTTTGCTTTCCCATTGATGGTTACATCTCTTGTAGCATATTTGGTGTTTCTGTTTGATAAATTATTTCCTTTGTTTTCATGCCCAATTTTCCTCTTGTTTAGTGATATTTAGTAGGATAGATCCCGGGAGTCAACTTGTCATAGGCTGTCGAAAGGCAGCTAACAACACTGATGTGCAGGTCAGGAACTTTAGGCATTACCCTCTTTCCCCCCTTTTCCTTTTTAGGGTTTTGCTTTTAAATTAATCAAAAATTGAGAGATTTACACATCTGTTACAAATATTATTTTGGGACAAGCAGGAGCCACAGCCACCAGCAACCTTAAACTGCGATTCTCCTGGAGAGGCGTCGTTTTCTGGGGTTAATGAAACTCAGACTTCCGTATGTTCTTACTTGCTATTTTTCCATGACTGTTACTTTATAAATTTTGATCTCTAGTCTAATTTAGATGCTCTGATGTAGAATGGAGGCAGAGCATCTGATGATTCACAACCGCCACAACTGACCATATCAGAGAAGAAGAAAGCTAGAAACATAAAAAACAAGAGGCTTCACATGAACAACGATGATGCTTCAGAACTTAGAGTCACCTGGGAAGAAGCTCAGGAGTTGTTTCGTCCATCTCCGTCTGCCGAGCCAACTGTGGTCATGGTTGACGGCTATGAATTTGAAGAATTTGAGGTAAATTTGATTTTCAGCAACCCTCATTTTCTCTTTGATATTGTCTTCCTTGTAATCATGTGTTTTTTAGCCCCTTGGTACTGTTAGCATAGGAGGAGCATTCTGTTCAAGTTTCCATAATTTTGCTGTATTTGTTTTGTTTTGATTATTGTCTTATTTTATTTAGGAACCTCCGGTTTTTGGGAAGAAGACTATTTTCATTTCTCGACCTTCAGGGTAAGGATTATTATATTTAATCTCATTATGATTTTTGTTAGTTGTTACTTCTTAAGACCATTCATCTAAGTGTGGACTTATCGTTTCATCTGCTTATGGGTATACCTCTAGATTAATTCTTTTGCCCTATAATTCTATATGATGTGGAAAGCTTAAGGATGGCCAATTGACCTGTATTTTAAAAGGCTTCTTGATATTTCATATTTGCAGTGACTATTTGAAGTGATTGACGTTTTATGCAAGTCCTATATTACCATTTAATGGGTGCATAGACCGCTGGGATTTTCATTTTTATTTGTTCTGTATGATGTGAAAAGATAAAGGATGTGCGGTTGATTTATGTTTTCTTTGACTTCCTGATATTAGCAACGAGATCCATGAAACAACTACTTCAAGTTGTTGAAGTTTTATTGATGGCTAGTTATTTTTCGACTAACTGTTGGCACACTTCATCATTATCTTATCAGTGATCAGGAACAACTGGCTCAATGTGACAATTGTTCGAAATGGCGAAGGTTGCCTGTCGATGCAGTTCTTTCTACAAAGTGGACATGTTCCGCTAATATCTGGGACTCGAACAGGTTGGCAAATTTTATGAAAAACATAAATATAGTACAGTGGAGTTGAAAACATTACAACATATGGGCATTTTAGATTTCTAGGGAAAATATGACTACTTGACAACTCGTGGTTCAGTTGTGTGCAATGGTGGAAATGGATATATGCAGAAATTATTTTCATAAATATGTTTTTGATGGGTGAGCATTGCAGCTACGATAAAATCGAAGTAGAAAGTCTGTGATGAAGCTCAGAAAGTTTCTGCAGGGATAAGTATACTGATTGATGACTAACTAATGTGTTAAGCTTGTGGATTCAAGATATTTAGAACTGATACCCCTAATCCTATTGGAATAGTTATCTAATTCAGCTCATTTATCTCAGTGTACACGCTTGATACAATTTCTTGCTATATAGTCAATTTTTGGTGCTATTGATTTTTCTTATACCTTATGAGCTACTGAGCTTCCAAATCTGTTGTTTGCTAAAATGGTAAGCAATAGGGGTAATACGAATTTTGCCTCTTGCTTTCAGGGCCTCGTGCGCTGCTCCAGAGGATTTAAGCCCCAAAGATGTCGAGTCTTCTAGTGCTAACAAAGGTAACATCCGCTCGTTTGAGGCCTTTTCATCTTTTGTATGCACGTCACTCTGCAAAATCCTTTTAGGGTGAGGTGATAATTGATCAGAAGTGTTTAGCATCTGCTATGGAAATTACTTCTTTCTCTACCTCCTTTCCAAAGTTTTTATAACTTTGCAGTTTATGTTGATTATAAATTACTTAGTTTATTGCAAGATATGGAGAAAACTACGACGTAGTTTATGTCAATTTTCTGCAAATAATGACTCTCTTGTCATGCTAATTTCCTGCTTAATTGTGTATAACTCCGCATGAATAGTCAATCTTTTATAGTTTGAGAAGATTTTATTCGTTTTTATTCGCTTCCAGAAACTAAGAAGCGAAGGGTTTCCGAAAGTGCAGCACTGAAAGAAGGGGAGCCATCCGGCTTGGACGCGCTGGCAAATGCTGCCGTTCTCGGCGACAACATAGGCGACATGGGAGAGTACTCAGCCGGAGCCACCACGAAGCACCCCCGCCACCGCCCTGGCTGCTCCTGCATCGTCTGCATTCAGCCCCCAAGTGGGAAGGGGAAGCATGAGCCCACGTGCAAGTGCAACGTCTGCTTGACGGTCCGGCGGCGCTTCAAGACGCTGATGATGCGCAAGAAGAAGCGGCAGTCTGAGCGCGAGGCTGAGCTCGCGCAGGAGAAAGAGGACAAGTCGTCGTCCGCTGCTGCGAAACTCGAGCTCGAGAAGGAGGACATTGCTGGGTTGGCGCTCCTCAACATGAACAATACGGAGAATGAGACGGGCAGCAACGGGGCCCATGCTGAGCTGGAGGAGACGAGCAAGGGGGGAGGGCTGGACTTGAACTGCGATCCCCACCGCGAAGATGAGATTCTCGCGGAAGCATCGGGTATGAGCTTGAAGAATTTGATGAACTCTGCTGCTTTCCCTCTGGATGTTTACGCAGGGGAAAAAGGGGTGGTGCCGAGCTCAGGATCTTGCTCAACTGCTCGGGAAAACGGGGGTGATGGAGGAGGAGGAGCGGCGGATCGTGAAGAGGAGTGACGTGGTTTGTTTTTTCGAGATGATATAGAGGTTTCTAGAGGCCTTATACTTCCCTTTAGAGCATAGAGTCTGTCTTGTTAAACTATGTAGATAGTATGCATATATTTTATATTTATATCGTTGTTGTGTTGGTGGATGGAACTACAGTACATGAATTGTGTGTTATATTTTGATGAGAAACCCCCAAAATAGTAATAATGCAAGTCAAGAAAGGTTTTGTTTTATGATTATTTTGTTGAGAAGTTTTCCTTGAGTTTGAAATTTTCATTGACTAGTTGTAGTTCCTGAAATCATGTTGGAGTTTGAATATTATCTTATCTCCCTCGTGAGTGAAAATGATCGGATGAGGAACTCAAGTTAATAACAATAGGAAATAACGTACAAACTAACTAGCGAGAAGAAACAAATAAAAAATCCAAAAAATTGTTCGACATAGATAAATAAGCTGAACGATATATTTAAACGATACAATCATACAACTCAAAATAAGATCGATGCAGTAATAAATCCAACGAGCCGATGCAACTGTGCAATATTTGAACGAGGTGATGCAACGTTATAACTGATACTTATTAAACTCATACATGTCTCCTTGATATAGATTATTGCATTTAAGATGATAATGTAAAATAATACCCATCACAAAGGTTACAAACTAATGTCTTTGAAAGCTTGATAACTCCACCGACATATATGTCTGTGTGTGTGTGTTTTAATTTCAGTTTCTGTTGGAATTTTAAAGAAATTTTTAATCCGTACTTAATTAGGTATAACGAATTTATATCAAATGTGGATCCGTGGCGCAATGGTAGCGCGTCTGACTCCAGATCAGAAGGTTGCGTGTTTGATTCACGTCGGGTTCAATCCCAATCAACAACTTCTTTTTTCTTTTTCCGACGAGGCATATTTACGTTAGGCCCGAACCAATTAATAAGGGGTAGCAAACAACAAACGGTTTCGCCTTTGGATTCGATAATTAATATATAGATAATGAGACCGACAACAATTATGCTTTTACGGCTCGCTCCGGGTTCGCCTTCGTCTCCCCCTCGCTCGACTCATGTCTTACAATAGGAGCGGCAAACAATTGGCCTAACGTTAGGCCGGCGTAATGCAAATGTTTGTTATAAAAATTTGATCGCACCTATACTATCAAGCAGGGGCGGAGCTAAGGTAGTGTGAGTCCGAGCACCCGTAACAAAGAAAAAAAAAATGTAATTTTGATTTTTTATTAGTATCTATAATTACTTTTTTGGAAGATTAAGATTGGGGTTGCCATTGCCAATGCATGCCCATGCATGGATCCAACAAACCTTTTCCAAGACTACTAGTCGAAAAAGCAAAACCACCCCAATTTCCAATCCGCCACGTGGCGGCCATCATGCGCGAGTAGCTTTCATGAAAATGCGTGCGCGAGTAGCGATTTGACGTCTGCCCCGGTGGGGCCCTAGACACTAGGAGCCTCTCCTCCCTCCTTTTTCCAGCTTTAAATACATCCGCATTTTCTCATCCAAATTTATCCCCATATTATTTTTTTTCCCCCAATTTCCCAAAACTTCAACCAGCAAAAACTCCTCCGCATCTCGGAACCGAACCACCGCGGAAGAGAATCCGAGCCAATTTCGGGATTGTGATCTGAAAATGGCGACCGGAAGAGTAGATCTGGACGGAAATCCGATCAAGCCGATGGCGATTTGCATGATCGGCGCCGGCGGCTTCATCGGCTCGCATCTGTGCGAGAAGCTGCTGGAGGAGACGCCGCACAAGGTGCTCGCCGTCGACGTCTACAATGACAAGATCAAGCACCTCCTCGAGCCGACTTCGCAGTGGGGCGACCGCATCCAGTTCCACCGCCTCAACATTAAGAACGACTCGCGCCTCGAAGGCCTCATCCGCATGGCAGATCTCGTAATTTTCCCCGCTTTTCTCTCTGCATTTCGTTTGACCTGCTAGGTTTTGGTTCCGGATCTGAATTCTCTGGTTTTTTTAGCTGCTCGCGTTGATTGATTTTTTGCGTTGTTGCTTTGGATTTCGTAGTTTTTGCTATGAATGTTTTTTTAATTAGAAATCGTAATTGAGTAATGAGGTTTGACGATTAGCTTCATCCTGATTTGAACTTCGGTAGATTGTGTTTGGATTTCTGTATCTCTCTGGATCTGCACTGGATGTGTAATTTGAGCTTAGGCTAACTAGTTTGCTTTGTTGGATTTTTTTATTCAATTTTTTCTATGCATCTTTCTTCTTTTTAGGATATTACTATTATGCTAAATATCTGCTTAGTGGAATTTTCAGCACTGTACCTACTGTAATTATTGGCTAGACTTCGACTGTTGACCTTTGCGTTTTCCTGTTTCAGACCATAAATCTTGCTGCTATTTGCACTCCAGCAGATTACAACACTCGTCCACTTGACACAATTTACAGCAATTTCATCGATGCTCTGCCTGTGGTAAGTTGTATTTTCCACGTGTTTGCAAATTTTAAATCTCCGGTTCGTCTGCTTTTAGGATTTGATGTGATTTACTTGTTGATCAGTATTGTTTATTGATGTTTTGGTGGGCTCTTTGTGCACATAGGTTAAATACTGTTCAGAAAACAACAAGCGTCTGATACATTTCTCCACTTGTGAAATCTATGGGAAAACTATTGGTGCTTTCTTGCCCAAAGACAGCCCATTACGGCAGGTAACCATCTCCCTTACTTCTAGATTCATCATATTCAAGTCTTTATGGTTGATGTGAAGTTGTTTTATTTACCGTGGAAGCATTTTACATGTTTATAGCTTGGTTGTATCATCCGATAGCTGATGTGCTAGAGTAACTAATTTTGTTGGCCCCTGTCCTGATTGGTTGATTTTTTCCAGATTCCATAACATTGATCTTCCACATTTGCTTTCATCTTGAACTTTTACCTTCTGAGGAGCATATATATTTTGGCACTTTAATCCGTTGTTGGAGAAAAATGTTTAATTCTTACAAGATTAACTATGTTTTCTGAAAGTAATCTGAGATCCGCTGTCTTGCATCAGGATCCGAATTATTTTCTGCTGAAGGAGGATGAATCCCCCTGCATTTTTGGCCCCATTGAGAAGCAGAGGTGGTCATATGCATGTGCAAAGCAGTTGATTGAGAGATTGATCTATGGTGAGTAATGATGCATTCATGCTACTTGGATAGTTAGTTCTTTTTTGTAGAATTTCCTTGCATGTTCCCTAACTCTGTCTGTTCTGCAGCTGAGGGTGCGGAGAATGGTCTCGAATTTACAATTGTGAGGCCCTTCAACTGGATTGGTCCCAGGATGGATTTCATTCCTGGCATTGATGGCCCCAGCGAAGGTGTTCCAAGAGTTCTTGCTTGCTTTAGCAATGTATGTACTTCTCATTTGCTAATTTGAGATGGCCATCTAGAACTATTATGTCTCTTTTATGTTCTAAATTTGGTTGATTTTGCAGAACCTCTTGAGGCGTGAACCACTGAAGCTGGTTGACGGTGGACAATCACAGAGAACTTTTGTTTATATCAAGGATGCTATTGAGGCTGTCCTTTTGATGATTGTAAGTTTACTTTTATTTCATTTCATTTCATTTCATTTTATACGTCTGTATGTTATTAGTCGGTTACATTGTGACTAACTGATCCTTGTTCTTATTCAGGAAAACCCAGCCAGGGCCAATGGACACATTTTCAATGTTGGCAACCCCAACAATGAAGTCACAGTGAGGCAGCTTGCTGAAATGATGACTCAGGTAATACGAGCATGCACTGCACCCGTCAATTTAACTCGATTCTTTCGTATCTCTGATCCTAATTCCTTTGAATTTCAGGTTTATGCGAAGGTGAGTGGAGAGTCGTCACTAGATACACCAACAGTGGATGTGAGTTCAAAAGAATTCTACGGTGAAGGATATGATGATAGTGACAAGAGAATTCCAGACATGACTATAATCAACAAACAGCTTGGTAATGGATTGAATATTAGTAGCTCTTTACATATCTTTCTTGAGATATATTTTCAATTATTTTAACATTATAATTGCAAAAAAATATCAGGATGGAATCCAAAGACGTCGCTCTTCGACTTGCTGGAGTCGACCCTGACTTACCAACACAAGACATACGCTGAAGCGGTGAAGAAGGCAACCTCAAAACCAGTGGCAAGCTAAACGCGCTGACAAATATAGCGAACGATGAAAATGGTTTCTCTTCTCTGCTTATTCATTTTCGTTCCTTCCTTCTCAATCACTAAACACAAAATTCTTTGTCTCTTCGGCCTATATAGCACACGGTTGGTTGTATTTGTCTAATATCTTTGAGAAGTTTGCTCCATTAAATTTTGCTGTTTGACTCGAGTAGAGACAAAGCCTTCTAGAGGGTTAGTTACTTGTTGGTTGTTACTCGAGTTTGCCTTTGAAGAGAGCCAGCCTCATCTCCTTGTATTGTTTTCTTCAAACGATTTTAGTCTCCTTATCACTTTCTTATTATTCTTTTTTATTAATTTATTTATCTTTTTTTAATCTTTCCCGAAAATATAATGTGCTTTGCGCGTGGATCTATTCCAGTTTATGAAGTTTGATTTGAGAAAATAAAAAGCTTATGTTCGTCTATTACTGTATATAAGATAAAGATAAGATAAGATAATGAAATTGCACAATAATTGCTCCGGCTCGTTTTGTGGATTATTTAGATTAGAATTTGCCCATTCGCGCGCGATGCACGGCAATAGTTATAAAAAATAAAATAAAAATAAATATAACTAATATTATATGACAAAATATATATAAAT
>JAYJMF010000019.1:2137273-2152344 GCA_036873715.1 Salvia sclarea
ATATATTTATTTTATATTAATTATTTAATTTTAATAATATTATTTAATATTTATATACTTATTGTATTTATATTAAAATTAGGGGAAAAAAATTAGAAATTTTTTTTTCACTATTTTGCAACCGGGTCGGCTTGGCCCGCCAGCCAGGCTTTTTTTGGTGAGCGGGTTTTCATCAATTTTTGGAAGCCCGAAGGGATTTCGGGCTGGGCCCGCCCGACCCGTAAAATTGGAAAAGCCCGATGGGCTCGGGCCGGGCGGCTTGGGCTTGCGAAATTGACATCCCTAATGAAGATGTCCACCTCTGCCCTCGCCTCCTAGTATCAGTCCCACCGTCCCTTCCCCGCCCTTGCGAGGGATCAGAAGGGGCTCATAAGCATTCACCATTGTCGGGCCAATCGACGCAACGTTTATTTTGGTAAAAAGAAGGTTCATAACTCCGTGCAGCCAACCATCACCAAAGTGGCCACCGACGCCGCACAACAATCGAGCAACAATCTGCCGTAGAGGTTGTCGACCTTGTGGCGGCATGTGTCGATGCTGATGCGCGGCAGTAGAGCGGGACGTCGCCGAAGCACATTGACAAGGGGGAGAAGTTCCTCTTCTCCAACCTCGCGGCGACGATCCACAACTTCTCCCACGAGAACGACATCATCGCCGGCAGCTTCGGCGTCGTCTACGGAGGGAAGATCCCCAACGACCGTGAGATTCTGAAATGAAAGGAAGAAGGCGGATGATCGGCGAACATGATGAAGATGATACGAGTGATCCCATCAAATTAAAAAGAAAAAAGAACAAAAAAATCAATTTTCGCAGACGGCAGTTTTCTTGTCGTCAATTTCCTAGTCAATCTGACATTTTTTAGGAGCGTTAGCGACTTCTTTGCGAAAAACATAACGATAGGGATTTAGTTGTTTTTCACTACAAACCTTGGAGACTTATTTGATACTTTTCCTTTTAATTTATATAAAATAAATCGTGACACGATCATTTAAATTCCTGCATCAATTGACTAACAAAATTGGTTAAAGCAAATAAATAAATAAACAAATGTGTATAGTCTATTTGGACCAATTAAGCATATAATATAATTATGTAAGATATATTCTTCACTAAATATGCACTAAAACATTAAGATCAACATATAAAATTTATTTGTTTGAACATACATATATTGCTTCTACTTATGACAATCGATCTTATTCAATCAATTTGATTTGATAGGCTTAACTTATACAATATTGATGAAGTTATGAGTTAAGATTGACCGTTCAAGAGGGAAATTACATTGAATTGAGATTAAATTAAAGTAGGGTGACGCTCAAATATTCAATCTGTTGTGTACTTTATATCTCATCTTTAATTATAAAGATCCAAAAAGTTGGTTGTCGCAATAGTTTAAACGGAAATTACTCCATATTTAATGATGGAATGAAATAACACAATCCTCATTAACCTTTGGAGTAAACTTATTAATTTTTAATAACCGATAAAGTTCTAGTCCCTATGTATTTCTGAAGTGTCCTACTTTTACCTCCTCCTCTTCTTTTTTTTCCTCATATGTAAATAAGTGTTATATTTTGGATATAAATACAAATATAAAATAAATTATCCATATTATCCCTATAAATATTACATTTTTTTTATTTTTTCAATCTTTTATGCAATAATTAGGAGTATAAAAAGTAAAATTGCATATTTTTTTGATCTGTGCAGATTGATGTGATGAGACCCTTTAAAAATACGAAAATAATAATTTATTAATAAATGGGAAATCACATCACCCACAGTCAAATAAAAGAGGCTCGCCCAAAGTCAAAAAAGTACTAAATATATTACACAAATCTTCGAAAATTGGGATTAAATCAAACACAATTCAAGTATAGGTACTAATAATTATATTGAATCCTTACACAACTTTCTTTATTCCATATAAATCACATAATCCCATGAAGATTTAGTAAGAAAACATCATTAAAAAGAGAATGTCAACTTTCCCACCCAACAAATTTACTAAATCTCTTTAAAATCGCATGCCTTTCCACCATAACATGCAATGACGATATAAACGATATTCTATGCTACAAATTTTGATGTCACTTTCACGATAAAATGTCTAGAAAGGAAAGAAATATTGCTAAAACAATTGATAATTGGAATACCAGAAATTCACTCGACTAAATGCATAAATATACTTCTTCCGCGTGTTACATATTGTCCAAACCATCACTCAATCAAGTATTTATAAATATTAAATTAGTTATTCACTAATTCAGATAATTCATGTGATTATGATAACATACTTAGATGCCAGAGTTTTGTTAAAAGATTAAAAAATTATGTAAAGAATTTGGGAAGATCTCTGATGTGGACTGGCACACCATGCGGCCGATTAATTAAATATACCATCTAATTACATATTATTATGTCCCGATCAAAACTCTAATTAATTATTAATTGTCAATTAATTAAATTTGCGAACTTTGGCAGACAAGTTTCCGTCAATAAAATTGGCATTTATGCACTTGGATTAACAGGTAATACTTTGGGGTGGATGCAAAAGATATTGTTGATGTAACTATATCAAATGACATAAATTTCCAAATGCAATTCAATCTTTCATATCTTTTACTCATACAATAAAAATGAGTATGGTAGCGACCAGCCCAATTATGTTAATACTCTATATAAGAAGTAAAATCAATAAAATTATAGTACTTATGTAAAAGATCTGATTCCTCGTGAAGAATATAAACTATAAAAAATAAAAATAAATGTGTATAAGATTACGGAAATGAAATTCCGTTAAACTTTATTTATTACTACAAAATCCGCAGCCGTAACCGAGGGCCCCAAGCAAACACGTAAGTGACACAAAACGACGGCGTCTGCTCAGAACTTAAAATCATCATATTATAAACGCGACTATTTCTCTTCCTTTTCCCTTCGTCGCGTCCCCTCTCTCTCTACCGCGCCATTTGTAGATTTTTTTCCGAGCGAAAGAGAGAGAGAGAGAGAGAGAGAATCCAAATCTAAGACGTGCGCATATGCATATAGAGGCGCACGCAAACATGTATATGTAGAGAGAGAGGGATGAGAGAGAAAGAAAAGAGGGAGATGAGGGCGGTTTTGTTTTGGTTTTTGTGCCTCTCTGCAAAATAACTGAAAAAGGAAGGAGAAATTTGGAGGAAGATGAATTCCAGCATGCTGATATAGATTTTCGTCTTCATCTCCGGATTTCTCTCACTTTCGATTTTGTTTCCGAAGAATTCTGGCGGAAAATTATGGAAAAAAATTAAGGCGTTAATTGTTGCCATATATGTCTGCGCCCAAACCCCCCCAATTCCTAAACCCCTATCTCCCTCCCTCTGCTTTCTATACTTCTCTGCGGTCTCATGTGACGGCAGCGCAATGAGAATTCTTTAATGGTTTTTGTGAAGCTGATGGAGTTTTAAGGAGTGGAACGATGATGAAGAACTGAGAGTTCTTCATTTTCATTGAATTTTGTTTTTATGTGTGTGTCAATGACATCGAAAATGGGTGAGCTGAACACCGAAGGCGACGTTTTGGCGGTAGAGGAGCGGTCGGATTTTGGCTTCCCATGGAAGGCATCTCCTCCGGCTGATCCGGCGTTGATTAGTGAGGACTGTTTGTCTGCTGCGGGGGAAGCGGCGGAGCAGGTGTTGAATTGCGTACACCCCACACTCGACTCGGAGGAGAAGAGGAGAGACGTCATTGATTACGTTCAGCAACTCGTCAAAAGTCATTTGAATTGCGAGGTGATCCGATTTTGTTTTCCCTGATTTCAATTATATACTATTTCTTTTAATTATTTCTGCAATTTTTTTTACTATTAATTTTTGGAAATGTGCATGTCGGTCTGAAGCCTGAAGGTGGTATGATTCAGCTGATTTACGATTAATTTATCAATTCTTTTCACTTTGTGGGCTCATCTATTTGTTTATTCCATGAATCTGCCAACGTGGTGGTTTTATTCTTCGCGAATAAATTTTCGTTTGATGCGTTTCGTGGTTCTACACTGAATTGATCCGAGTGTGTGTGCGCGAGTGTGTTTTTAAATAAACAAATAAACTGGTTATTAATTTGATTTTGATTCAAGGTGGTAGAAAAATTAGTTAGATTAGAATTAGAATTAGAATTGATTAGATAATTGTGTAGAGGAAAGACTGAGTTTTTCCGACTTCTTCAGGTCCTCAGTTTTTAGTACTAATCTTGATTTTTGCTGATTGTGAAAATTAGTGTGCCACGACAGAACTAATGCATTTTACCATTGTGCGCTGAAGTCTGACCTACATGTGGTAAACTGATGATCTATGTGTATGGTCCTATTCTATGTGCTTATCATGAGTCTCTTGGACTAGCACACAAGTCTATATAATTAATTCTATTTAATTTTGTGAAGGTTATTCAAGGATGAGATTTGATTCTTCATTGAAGCTTAATTTGTTCTTCCCACAAAGAAATCCACATATAATTCACATAATTTAATCGTTTTCTTTTTAAATATCGAAAAAGGACTTGGGATGTAGGTCAAACGCTTGCATAATGAAGTTTTTGTGGAAACTGGTGCAGCAAAACTGTAATTTATATTCACACTAATTAATATGCGATACTGCTCATTTCTTTCATACTATAATGCTTAACTTGAATATGTAAACTAATTTGTGTTGGTCTCAGGTTGTTCCCTATGGTTCGGTGCCTCTCAAGACGTACCTACCTGATGGTGATATTGATTTGACTATCCTAAAAGGTCCAAATGCGGAAGACTCTTTGCCCCATGATGTTCTCTCTCTTTTGGAGGCTGAAGAGCAAAATGAAGATGCTGAGTACCAAGTAAAGGATACTCAATTTATTGATGCTGAGGTAGTTCTTTCACTTCTTCTTTGAAAGTCTAAATGCAGTAGATAGTAGTTTCACTTTTTACTGCTCATTGTTTAACGCAATTACCTTTCTTCTTGGATGATGCTAGCAGCGGCTTGGTTGAAATCTGGCTACTTTTTATATTTTGTTTCTTTGAACCTTTGCTCTTATCATCTTGAATCAATGAATTTAATTGAACCAACCCCATTGTGTATTCTATTATCCACTTCAGGTTCTGACAAGCTTCATTGAGTGAGTTAAAGATAACAACTTTTTCTCTTTTTTCTTTGAGTTACAACTCACACTCACGCATATTGGTTGGAGGGGAAGTGTCTTAGACTTAGCTGCGTTTTGTTTTCTAAACATAACAGTTCCCACTTATTATATATGCACTCTGTTACATACATATTTTCTTCTCTTTTTTTATGGGTCTCTGGACTGATTCGTATCTTGCTTCCGATGGCAGGTCAAACTTGTGAAGTGCTTTGTGCAGAACATTGTGGTTGATGTAACCTTCAATCAGCTTGGTGGACTTTCGACGCTCTGTTTCCTTGAGCAGGTAACTGCGAAGACTTCATTTCTTATGAGTTGGTTACTGGAAGGTCGTGGATTGTGTTTGTAATTCCTTTTTGCTATAAATCCCTAGCATGGAACAGCTTATTCATAAAAATGCTCTTCTATGATTAAGGACTTCGAAAGCAGAACCTTTTCCTAGGTTTAGTGTTTGTATTTTTATGTGCATGTGCATGTACTAATATATATACAATGTGCGTGCAATTTTTCGAACTCCCATATCCACTGTGGAATTATTAATTCCTTTTGAAGTGTGTTCATCTGGTCATTTCTAAAGGAGATATTGGCAAACTGGAGGATTATTTCACTTTTCTTCAATCTTCCCTGACACATTATCCAATCAACTACTTGAAGTTCATGCCTCCCAAAAACAATTGAATAGATTTGCTTGATTACAATTTTTTTGACTTTTTTATGGATCAGGTGGATCGTCTTGTTGGAAGAAATCATATCTTTAAACGCAGCATCATCCTGGTTAAGACTTGGTGCTATTATGAGAGTCGCATCCTTGGTGCACACCATGGTTTAATTTCAACATATGCTTTGGAAACTCTTGTCTTATTCATATTCCATTTCTTCCATTCATCGTTAAGCAACCCTTTGTCTGTGAGTGCCTCTCTCTTGTACGACTCTTTGGAAGTATAATTGATTGTCTTTTTCCCAGGTCCTTACTGTTGTTCTTTCTACATAGGTTCTCTATATATTTCTGGACTATTACAGTCAGTTTGACTGGGATAATTATTGCATCAGTTTGAAAGGTCCAGTTCGTAAATCATCCCTACCTGATATAGTGGGTGAGCAATCCTCTTCAATAATTCAGTGATAGTTTCGCACCATGATTCCACTCTGACAGTGGACGCACTTTGATACACTTATATGATTTTACCTGGTAGTAGTACCCTTCTTGCCGTGTAATAGAATTTATTTTCTTGATTTCATGCAGTGAAGATGCCTGAAAACCGGTGCAATAGTCTGTTGCTTACCGAAGAATTCTTGGTCAGATCCATGGAGCTGTTTTCAGTTCCTTCTAAGGGGCTTGACGCAAACCCTAAAGCATTTCAGCCAAAACATCTGAATATAATTGACCCGCTGAAGGAAAACAATAATCTTGGGCGCAGTGTACACAGAGGTCAGGAAACTAATTACTAATTCTTTCCTCTTCATTAGCATTGTCATCTAGGATCAGATATATGTCAAGCTTAATGACGTCCTTTCTGTGCCAGATAGGAAAATAAAGATTCTTAGTTCACAGATTTGCATTGTGAATTTGATAGAAATTGGATAGTACAATTTATGTTGTATTTACCAGTAGTTTGCTTTGATGTCTACTAGGCAATTTCTACCGCATAAGGAGTGCATTTAAGTATGGTGCCCACAAACTTGGTCAGATTCTCTTACGCCCCAGAGATGAAGTTGCAGACAAGATCTTTAACTTTTTCTCAAATGCCCGTGCAAGGCATGAACACCAACACAGAAGTGGCACTGGACCTCTGGCCATAGAATTTAGCGATGAAGAGTCACTGACTGCATCTTTATCATCCCCGGTTGAACTGTTATCTGATGATGACATGCTTGTGAAGTCTTCCCTCAGTGATTTTGAGAACGATAGTGTCTCTGGTGAACAGACATCTAATTTAGAGTCTAGAGGTGAGCTACACAGATACTCAACGAAGGAAGCTTCACCTGAGATGGCATCTGAAGCTTGTGATTCTGCAGATGAAACTTTTGTTTCAGGGAGGAAGTATAGCCTCGCAACATCTTATTCAGATTCAAGGAATGGTAGGCCAGATTATGCATTAAGCCACAGTAATGGTGGATCTTTCATCGAGAACCATTCTCATAAACTGCATTATCTCGCCTCGAGATCATCTGCAGAAAGTGGAAGCTCAGAGGATCAGCAAATTGCGTGTGATTCAGAGAAGTTTGGAAGCTCAGAGGATCAGCAAATTGCGTGTGATTCAGAGAAGTTTGGCTTCAATCCCTGGTTGAAGAACAGAGAAGAGCACGTTCAAATGAATGATACATTTCAATGGTGTATGGACAACCACGAAGCTGCCTGCAGCTGCATCACTGGTTCGAATTCGACTTCAACTTCCACTTCGAAGGCAAGCGTTGTTGAAAATCTGTCTTTTGATTTTCGAGAAATAGAATCTGCAAGCGTGGGAAGCGAATCAGAAGCTTTCAATCCACTCGCTGATCTAACTGGAGATTATGACAGCAATATCAGGAGCTTGCTTCGTGCTCAACTCTGCCATGGGTTTGCGTTATCTGCAGCATCTGCCAATCCCTCATCATCGGCTTCAAATATTCAAAAGAAGCAGCCATGGGAAGTTCTTCGTAAATCAATAATACACGATGGGAAAGGATTCTCGAAAATAGATATACACTTCATGCCCACAGACCACGTTATGCATGCCAGCCTAGATCCTCCCTTGCTCGGTGCTGCACTTCGCAGTGAAGGGACAGAGAAAGCTCGAGGACTCGGCACCTACTTCCCAGATATGGTATCTTATTATTACTCTCGTTAATGTTTTTTCGCGACTATTCACCATTATCTTTATTCTTAGAGTTCACTATCTGCAGAGTGCTTACTACATGGAGAGGCCTTCACATTGGAGGGAAAGAAATAATAACCAAAACCACCACAAATACGGCCATAGCAATGGCTCTTACCCTGCTGTCGATTCACATTGTTCTATAAATGGTATTCATGATGTTCTTCCCGCACGAAGAGGGCATCAAGGTCAAAGAAAGAGATCAGATGTGAGGTGCCAATCTCCTGTTGCAGTTGGAGGTGGGAATCAGATCAATGGGTGTATAAGCGCATCATGCATAATCGAGTTTGGTTCCGTTGGGAACCTGGCAGAAGAGGTTATATCAAGCTCGGGTCTGGGAGCTTCGATGGAAGCACAGGGAGGAAGGTACTAAAACTTGTTTTTTCTCCCTTGTTTTCTTGAAAGAATTGATAATGTTCTTGAAGTTTGTGACGCGGTTTTTCACTCTCAGGGATGCAGTTGCAGGGCAGTCGATCCACCTGAAGAATGAAGATGAGTTCCCTCCTCTATGCCTATAAACTGCAGGGCGCCGTTCCAACTTGTACAGGAGAGGCGATGGTGGTAGTGTGGATTCGGACACTAACAAAAATGGCATGACTTTTAGGTAGTTATGAGCACTCAGTATCTCAGATACCCGTATATCGGGTTCAGTCGTTTGAACTCGGCTCCCTCCAGCCATTGATTTTATTCTCATGAAAGTAAGGCCAGGTTTGGTGATTAACAATCACACCTCACCTTCACATTTCAGACAGGAAGTTTGCTGTTCGAATGTAAATTAACATAACTGAAAAACTTAGTAAAGAAGAAAAATTCAAGACTAATCTATTTCAGGTATGATATTATTCATGGAGGAATGGGGTTTACTTTTATGCAGTCCAGTTCAGTATTATCTATGTACCTTTTCTTTTGGGGGGTTAAATTTTATAAAAGAAACAATTTGGGTTTGTTAGTGATGGACAACAGCTCTATATTCCACTGGTTTTCTGTAACAAGGCATTTGCACCATTAGATAATTGAGGGATGCCATAATAAATTTATAGTAGTTTGAAATAACTGAACACGATATCATTATTGTGACGAACATTTGATTTTTCCTAGGAATTTTACTTGTGCACGTAATTTATCAGGTCCCCACAGACTCAAATCGTAGACCTTTTTTTGTGGATAAACAAAGAAGATAAAATTCAAACACTTCATCCATTATAGTATGGACGAGTCCAACGTTTATCTAAACCTTAAATCAGTGCATCACTCCATCACTTTATGTAAGTTGTAAAATTTCAACCCACGATTCTAATTTATTTGATTCATTCAACACTCAGAATTCTAATTTTATCTAAGGGTGTCGTTTAGAAATTTGTATTTGATGCAACAAAATATGAAAATCAAATTGCAGATAATGCCTGTTCTGCACGAGTCAGAGTAATAGAATATGAGAAACCGTGATAAAAGATTAGTGGATGAAATATGATATTTGAAGAGGCAAATTCAAATTTGTCATCTTCAAGACTAGTATACTATAGTTCCTAGTTCCGTCTGCCCACGCGAGACAAAACTATGTTTTGGATTTTCCTCATTACCAATCGCAGCATATCCAAATACAATTTTCTAATCTAAAGATTATTCAAATACTATCCAAAATCAAATTAAATATCTGAGGAGTCCTATTCAGACAACCACAGCAACTCTCTCTCTCTCTCTCTGCATTCGCGGTGGCAAATAAAATTATTGATTAGTATTTTGGTAGAAATGTTACCATATTGTTGCTGTAGCGGTTTTAAGGAGACGTGACCAAGTGTTGCTACGCCCTTCTCCAAAACCACACTGTTTCTTGCCAATAATTGCTACTGTTAGGCAGATCATGCATGCAAGATTCTTAATTCAAGAATAAAATTTTAATTAATCTAATTTATTTAGCAAATCGTCGACCTCCTTCCCCACTTTGTGGAAATAGAAGGATTGTAGTTTTATTCAGTCAAAGTGGGTGTCGATTTTGGTCGAACAACTGGGCTGCATGAAGAAATTGCATATTTTTCCAGCAAAGCGTGGAGTGTGACCGTCATTTTCCAGTAATTTTTCAGGCCCTTTTCCGTCCTTTCCTTATTATTCTCTTCTCCCATGAAAAATGAAAATACTCTCTCTTCAATTCTCCTCATATGCTTGCTTCTCTTTATTCTTCAATTTTTAATTAGACTTCTTTTTCAGGTGAAACATGTGTGCTCCTCTCTCATAATTACATACTCAATCAAGTTCTAGTATATAATATGAGTTCCTTTCCAAAAAGCTGATTGCTTTGATTTCTGCAGAAGATTTAAGCAAACATGTCGAAAGCAAGATTCGGTAAGCATGGCCATGAGTCCATGGAGGACGAACCCTACGTTGAAACTGATCCCAGCGGTCGTTATGGTCGAGTAATCCTATTTCCCTCTCTCTCTACCATTTTCTTGTTTTCAGTTCTTCAAAACTACTCTTTTCTTGTCTCTGTGTGTGATTCAGGACTAGTTTCTTTTTTAGTTGAAAGTTATGCTGTTTATGTGCATATTCTTACTCCTATTTAAACTGCATAGCATATTGAAACATAACTATATCAATATGTTGAAGCATAAATCTTTAGTATTTTGTTTTGTGGTTGATGTTTCAATTTGACTTTTCTTAGTAACCTTGTATCCCTCTTGTCAACTTTCTCACTTGAGTAATTGGTTTGCTAAGTTCTGGCTAATGAAATACATCCTATAATTATGTGTTATTTTGGTTGATAGTTGGAGGAGGTATTGGGGAAGGGGGCGATGAAAACGGTGTACAAAGCGATTGATGAGATGCTTGGGATGGAAGTGGCTTGGAACCAAATCAGGCTCGTTGACTTGCTTCAATCTCCGGAGGACCTGCAACGCCTCTACTCTGAGGTTCACCTTCTCAGCACCCTCAACCACGACTCCATCATCCGATTTTACACTTCTTGGATTGATGTCGAAAACAGAACATTCAATTTTATCACCGAAATGTTCACCTCCGGCACCCTCAGAGAGTAATCTCCCTCCCCAAATAGCTTTCATAGGAATTTGCACTTCTAATCTATTCTCTCTTATATGATCTATTATTCTTGTACGTGTGCGAAGAATCATCTGATTTGGGCTTTCATTGTCATTTTTGTAATGCTATACATTGTATTGGCCTCGATTCAGGTATAGAGCTAAATACAAACGAGTGAATATCAGAGCTATCAAGATATGGTCTCGACAAATACTCGAAGGCCTCGTGTATCTGCACAACCACAATCCACCGGTAATACACAGAGACCTCAAGTGTGATAACATATTCGTTAATGGTCACCTCGGACAAGTCAAAATCGGTGATCTTGGCTTGGCAGCAATTCTTCGAGGCTCATGCAGAGCACACAGTGTTATAGGTATGTGATTGCTCAACTTTCTTCTATTTCTCAAAACACGTTTGAAGTTACTTATCGAGCTGTGGATGCATATTTAGGTCTCATGTTAGGTACATTCGTGTTATATAACAGAGCTCGTGTTTATAGCTGTATTGTCTTTCTAGGTACGCCTGAGTTCATGGCGCCCGAGTTGTATGAAGAAAACTACAACGAGCTCGTTGATGTCTACTCGTACGGAATGTGCATCTTGGAGATGATTACTTCCGAATATCCATATAGTGAATGCACTAATCCCGCTCAGATATACAAGAAAGTGATATCTGTAAGATCATATGCCATAACTTTTAGCCCGAAATAATAGAATTTATCAGAAACTGATTTAAATTCGTCATTCTTGATTTCAGGGTAAGAAGCCGAGGGCTTTCTACAAAGTTCAAGACTTGGAAGCACAGAGATTCATTGGGAAATGCTTGGAGACTGCATCAAAGAGACTGTCAGCGAAGGAACTAATGCTTGACCCTTTCCTTGCTGTTGATGATGATCGCTTTGACTCAAACATCGGGTGCCAAAAGCCCATCTTGAACGACAAGATCACACTGGAGCACCTGCAGCTGAACGATGATGATGCTCCGAGGACTAACATGACCATCACGGGGAAGTCGAACCCCGAGGATGGCGCCATCTTTCTCAAAGTGCAGATAGCCGATAAAGAAGGTAGAGTTTTACACGTTATTTTCATGCCCTTAGCCTGTTAGCCAGTTTATTATGCTTTAGTGAATTCTCATCTCTGTTTTCAGGTGGTGTGAGGAATGTTTTCTTTCCCTTTGATATTGTGAGTGACACCCCGATTGATGTGGCGAATGAGATGGTGAAGGAGCTCGAGATAACGGACTGGCGGCCGTCGGAGATAGCCAACATGATCGACGGGGAGATTTCAGGTCTGGTTCCGGAGTGGAAGGCTGAGAATCCTCACAGAGCTCACCTTCATGTGCTAAACTATCATGAAGATGATTATGATCACCACAACCTTTTCTCACCGTCTTCGTCGTCCCAAGTGTCGGCCCTGGGCTCAATTGCGTCTCACAAGGCAGACGCGAAGCCTCACTGGCTACAAGGTATTGTATATTGCGACCTGATCAATTGGTTTAAAATAGACAAACTTTGTTTTGATTTTGGTTATGCACGCTACTTTCAAAATCTGTTCTCGGATACAAAGACTACATTGGTTGTTTTCTTCTCATAATTTCACTTTCCAACGAAATCGAAGCTGACTTGGCAGCCAAAATTGCCAGAGTGGACACACTGACTTATGCAACCAACGGCATTGTTTTACGTTTTTCCAGTCAGTGCAATTATTTTCCAAGTCAGTTTCAATTTTTCCGGAAGGTGAAATCAGGAGAAAATTGCAGACAATGTAAAGTCTGTATTTCAAGGACAAGATGTGAAAGTCATTTGCAGAACCAAAATTGGAGAAAAGTTGGGGCATTTTAAACAAATTAAGCCTATTATGATTAAATGTGACGATTTCCCAACACTAGGCCAAGATGATAACCAAGAATGTGTGCTAAACTGTCTTTGTAGGTGACTTGTTTGATGAGACCAGTTCCCAGAGCTCCACGCACTCTGAGAAGTATTCTAACTGGGCTTACTACTCTGCAGATGAACACGAACACATAGTAAGCCCAAAAGGACTCGGACAAATGGGTGATGAAGGCATGATAAGCCCATCAAGGTTTTATCCTGGAAAAAGTTCAGCCACAGACCAAACCCCTAGACTTACTAGGAACCGATCCTTAGTAGATACTCGAAGCCAGATGCTGCACCGGTCACTAGTGGATGAGGTTAACAGGAGGCGATTGTTCAAGACTGTCGATTCAGTGGAAAATATAGGGTTCCGATCTCCTTATGAAGGTTTGAGTAAGACTCCACAAAGGATGAATGGTGCTTATCCGGTTAGGCTCACGGGTCATGCTAAAAGACAAGAACAGAGAGAAAGGAGAGGCTAATCGCATCTATCCCTGTGGAAAGACGCAATCTAAGACCTGTAAGTGCATACATGAAGTCTACGACTTTATGTAAGTTAATAGCTCTTCACAAAATGTATATGGTGAATCAACTCAACATTATGTCAAATGTGACTGTTTGAGTTGTTTTGTGTTCTCTTAGCAGCATTCCTCATTTCGACGTTTCTCTTGTGTTGTATATGTGTATAGTTGGTGCTTTTAGCTCGCCGGTGTAGTTCACCAAGTGTAGCATCGAGACGAGATTTACAAGTGGAGGGGGCCAAGGCCCTATAGAGCATTTGTTGTAGCATTTTTCTTTACAAATAGAAGAGTGATGGAACAAAAAGTGTTGATTAGAAAGGGTTGTACAGATTCTTGCCATCTCAGTGTATAGGATGGCTATATTTTCCACATTCATTCATAAAAAGACATGATAGAAATTTTGGGATTTGATGCTGATAATTGAGATCCCTCCACTTTTTTCTGTCTGTTTTGATGGACAAAACCATCAACCTTTGTTTTCACTAATTTGCAACATGAATTATTAGTTGTCTGCAGTTTCTTACTTAGTCTCTACAACTTAATAGTTAATAATATGGTCTCAATTATTATGATATTTAACTTATAGTCTGTACCTTGAGAGATTCAGTAAATTTTTGTTCGAATATACATATTCAATTATTTTGTTGAATCGGTAATAATTTTACATGATCATGTCAAGTCACGAAAAGTAAGCACGACCAACGTCCTGATTTCTGTAACTATATATATGTAATGTAAAATGAAAACAGTCATTACTGTATAAGCATGCATGTCAATCTGTAATTAATTACTAGACATATGAACAACATAATATTATAATGCATGTTGATCAATCTACGCCTTTATATAATCTTGAAGGTGGATCCCTACGTCAATTATGGTGTTCAACCTTTTATTAAAGACTTTTTTTTCTTCTTCCAAATCTTCTATTGTGTTTTAGATATAATTGACAATATGCCCGTATCTAGAAAAGTTCAAACTCTTGCACGAATTTGCTACTTTTCAATATTCCTCTGAATTATTAATTCTCATGGTGTATTATTAATATACATTCAGCGCACTGGTTGATGTTTAATTAATATTTTGTATTTTAAAAATACAATGAGATAGTACAAGATAAAATAAATGAAAATATCCAGATAATCTCTAATCATTTGTTAAGGTATATATTAAAATTTTTATGATGCTACACCCGTGTGATTTTTTATTTCTTGATATCATCCACGTGATGACAAGATTCGACAGGTACGAATAAGTCTCAACATACTTAATTAATTTTATGTAATTAACGTACTTTGATTCAATTAGGCCGTATTCAATTTCGAGATAACAAATAAAACTCAATCCAAAAGTTAGATAAAACTGTCAGATGAATTTTAAACAGTGGCTAATTTGTTTGTGTCCTTTTGCCTTTATAGTAGTATCATTTTTCAGCACGGATTTTTTATTAGAAAATTCAAATTATACTCTGTATATCTTCAATTCGATTCCGGCCATTTTTCTTAAAACTTGTATATACCATCTTATTCTATATAGCAAAATAAATCGAGCTTATACTACGATTTTAGGTCCTACGTGGCATCACCACAATCCTCTAATTCTATTTATCTAAATTCTTCATTTTTATATATATAT
>JAYJMF010000019.1:2160576-2176253 GCA_036873715.1 Salvia sclarea
TGCGGTAGATTTGAAGATCGTCCTTTCTCCTGATTTGGCGCGGAAGCCATACCGGATTGGAGAAAGTCGTCGTCCTGATTCAACTTCAATTGAATTTTTAATAATATAATATATATTTAAATTATTTAAAAAAAAAATGGGTACCCGGTACGGTATCGGTTCGGTACCTGTTTCCCGGGTACCGGGTTTTCCAAATAATAGTGTGTACCGGTAATACCGGGAATCGGTACAGTACCGGTTTTCCCGGTTCCCAGAAAACCAGTTACCACCCCTACGTAAAATTTTGTATTAAGAAAAGAATATTTTACAGAATTGTTTAATTTCCCTAAATTTTGGTATCAGAAGAGAAGACGAGATGAGATGGAGGAAGCAGTAGTACTAGTATTATTGAGCGTGAAAACGCGAGAATCAAACTTAGTTACCATATATGCCCCTATACTAAAATCCCAGAGAGTCTAAAGCTCACGGAAAAGTGAAAACTGGTGCGACGCCACACTCTATTTACGCTAGGTTTTTAAACATTAACAATTCCGTTTCCAGCCGTTGCCCCGTTCCCGTATACATATTGATATTGTTGAGTAAACGAGCGTGTCACACATTCTCAGTAATGGCGTCTAAATTTGGGTTGGCGGGCGGCATACCGGAGCGCCGTGTCCGACCCATTTGGGATGCCGTTGACTCTCGCCAGTTCAAGAATGCACTCAAACTCTCCACGGCACTTCTCTCCAAATACCCCACCTCCCCTTACGCTCTAGTGAGTGCAAATTTGCTTGTCGCTCTTAATTGTTTCTTCGCTGATGGCTCCATTTTTTATTGGTTGAATCGTTATTCGCGATTGCGCAGGCGCTCAAAGCTCTGATTTTGGAGAGGATGGGCAAGAACGAGGACGCGCTAAGTGTTTGCTTAAATGCCAAGGAGATTTTGTGCACCAATAATTCTAATGTCTTTGTCGACGATCTCACTTTGAGTACTCTGCAGATTGTTTTTCAACGGCTTGATCACTGTTAGTGTTTGTTCTTGTTCAATTCCTTACTTTGTTAGTTTGAGTTGCTGTTCGTAGTTGAGTCTGTGTTGAAATCTTGGTTGGAATGGGCAGTGGATATGGCGACCAGTTGTTATGAGCATGCTTGCACGAAATATCCCAACAATTTGGAATTAATGATGGGCCTGTTCAACTGTTATGTGCGAGAATATTCGTTCGTGAAACAGCAACAGGTTGGTGCAGTGCCATCTCTTTTTATTTTTTGGAATTCAAATCATGCTGTGTTTGATGTCTGTGCCTTGTTGCAGATAGCTATAAAGATGTATAAGACTGCTGGAGAAGAAAGGTTCTTGCTTTGGGCAGTTTGCAGTATTCAGTTGCAGGTTTGGCTGTTCTGTCTATCTAGTTTGTCCATTTTCTTTGCTGTAAATCTAGATAGCTTTTAAAAGAATCTTTTGTTGAAAATTTGTGATTAATAGAGTTCAATAGTGGCTAGTAGTTATATGAGGCACACCCTGGTGCATCCAAGTACAGGATGCATCAAATCTTAATTGTGATTGATAAACCCTAACTAGGGATTAATTAATTATAATTGGAGATTATTTAACCCTTAATGGAATTGGTGGACCCTAATTGGGGTGGATGCACCATACATGTTGTGAACACAAGCTTTTGCCATAAAATTTTTAGCCCAAGCATATATTTTTTCTGCACACAGAACTGTGCAAGTTGTAATGACACATAAGCTGCTATTTTGTATGTTATCATACTGCAAAATGTGATGATTGTGTGAATTTAGTCAATTATAAGTTCCTCAGTGCAGATAATACAATGCTGGCCAGGATAGTTTCTATGTGTTTATTGATAATTACTGCGTTTTGATGTTTCCATGTGAAAAAGGTTTGTTGTGGCAATGGAGGAGAGAAGCTTTTCCAGTTAGCTGAAGGTTTACTCAAGAAGCACATAGCGTCTCATGGTTTACATGAACCTGAAGGTTCCTCTTCTCCTCCTTATTACTATCTTTTTGGTGATTTGAGCAAAGTGGGTTTTATATTTTCATGAGATTGTTAATTGCTTAGCCATTGAAAGAACTATGTCTTATGCAGCTCTTAGTGTTTATATATCTCTGCTGGAGGAACAACACAAGTATAATGATGCATTGGAGATTCTTTCTGGAAATTTGGGATCTCTTATGATGATTGAAGTGGACAAACTGCGGCTAAAGGTACATTGTAGAATATTCTCCTCCAGTCGATGTGTCAATCGAAACATCGTTTCTTACCAAAATATTTTGTTTAGTGTAAAGTATTTCTATTTGCATTTGTATATCGTGGCTTTGGTACTCCTTGTAGGTTTTAAGCAATCATTAATGTAAAGTTGTAAACTAATTTCCACTTTGACCACGAGTTGGGATCTTCTCACACTAATTGTTAAATTCTCACAAGAAGAGTTGTGAGCAAAGGTCTCTGACTCTTGACTATGCTTATTGTCTTTTACGTATGTCGTATGATTCCAAAAAACATGTGTTTGTGTGTGTATGTGGGGGGTGGGGGTGGGCGCAAATATAGATTCTAGTATGTGTTTTTTTATTCAACGAATGTAGAGGAGTGTTACCATCTTTTATTATTGTATGAATCGTTGATTCCATGGTATTCTGGTAGTTTCTGCTAGTCTTTATTCAAGCTTGTTCCTGTAACTTTTAAGTTGACAGGGAAGGCTTCTTGCTAGGGCAGGAGACTATGCTGCTGCAGCTGATGTGTTTCAGAACGTTTTAGAACTATGGTATGCTGCAATTGCTACTAAACATCAATTTATGAGTTTATGCTTAAATGTCTTTTTTTTGTTGTTGTTTGCTAGTGCAATGATTTTTACTCAGTTATGTATTTTTGTGTGTCCTTCCAAATAATATCCACATTCAACCTAGCTTTGTGCTTTTATTCAGAAAAAAAGAATAGCTATTATCATTCACTATCAAACTTGGAAAGTGGTCATAATAAAATCATTACCAAAGAAAACTCTACATTTCTTGGCTGTTGTTCTATACGAGCTTCTCCCTGAGATTCCGGGAATCACCACTGTTAATTGATTAACATACTTGTTAAACCCTTGCCTTTTTTTTAACTTTGGAGGTGAAACTAGTTTCTTAAAGACTAGTCAATTATGCATAGTCAAACTCATGACTGTAACATAACAATAGCTAACTACTATAGATTTGTACTTTTCCATTGTTTTAACTTAACTTCTCCACAACCTTTCACTAATGCGCTTGAAACATATCCCACTTGATTCACTTATTTTTATTTTGAACTTGTAGTCCTGACGACTGGGAATGTTTCCTACAATACATTGGCTCTCTGCTAGAGGATGATAGTATCTTGGTCAAAGATAATGGTCCCATTCACACAACAAAGTCTATTGACTGCAAGAATCTTCATATCTCTGGGGAACTTGTAAGTTCCTGAAAACTCAGTCATAGAACTTGAAGACTATGCTTACAACATATAACATGTTTACTTCTCTATGCAGTTTGATTCACGCATGTCAACAGCCATGAACTTCGTACAGAAATTAATGGAGGCCAATAGTAATTCTGAAAGAGGTCCACACTTGGCACTTCTTGAAATTGAAAGACGGAAGCTTTTGTTTCAGAAAGGTGATGCTGACAAATTAGTTCAGGATCTGATGCAATATTTTATCAGGTATGTACATAATGCCTAAATACTTATCCAATATTGTAATCTCCTTCGACAGCAATCCATCTTTTCCTTCTTCGGACTCTTTCTTCTCACTCTCATGCTTCACTTTCTTTCTAATGTTCCATTTCAATCTTTGTGTAAAGTTGATCTATGTTTTCTATTCATATCCACTGGCTGGATATTGAACTCAAGTTTTCATGAAGCTCCCTAAAGTGGCTTCTGCAAATTAGTGTATTCATGAATTGGAATGGGGCTTTAACATACACCTAAGATGAGTTCAACTCACTGCATGTTTTAATTTACGCCGAGGGCCAAACATGAGAAATTGCCAAGGGCGCTAGTTATCTTTCAAAATTTACCAGTTAAAGTGCATATGAGATGGTTTATTGACCATTACACACTTTTTCTTTTCTTTGATCACACTATTGAGTGCTTTATTCTCTGGGGACAGGTTTGGTCACTTGGCTTGTTTCAGTTCTGATGTTGAAGAATTTCTTCAAGCTCTTGATAATAATAAGAAGAGTGAGTTTTTGAACAAGCTAGTGAAGGAGCATGAAGCGACCACAATCGTGCCAACTAAAGCTCTTGGGCAGTCCATAACTTTATTCAAAGTCCAGAACTTAATTGGCAATTTATTATCTCTACCAGTGGATGGTATGTCTCATGCCATTTCCTTTGCTGAATTAATCTGGCCAGCAGTTTGTTTTACTGTTTGCCTTCTAATCATACTGGCCTTATTTTATGGCTTTTTCTTAAGTTGTTGAAAAAGAAACTTCCCAGTCATTTACTTTGTTAAATCTTTCCCAGATGAAGCTTATTCATTACAGAATTTTTAAGTTGAAAAACTTTCATGCCTTATTTTGCTTCATCAAGTTTTGTTGACATCCTCTCCGCCCTATTAAATTATAGTTCCCCACCATTCCTCTCATCTTTTCTTTTCCTCCCTTTAATAGTATGTGGCCACTACCATTCTTATATGTGCATCTTTATGATTTCTGATATTGCAAGCCAGATATATTGCCCCGCTATCAAGCCTTTTGGGGCAACTAGAATTCGTTTATTTATCTGACTGTCATCATGCCTTTTTGGGTAACTACAATTAATTTATTTATGACAGAGCTCGAGAATATGGCCGTACAAATGACACAAATGTTCTGTAAGAATCTTCCACTGTCAAAAGACTTGGATGCACAAGAGAGCATGTATGGTGAGGAGCTTTTGTCAATGGCATGCAATGTTTTGGTTCAGGTATTATTTTATGTTCTTTGAATTCTTTTATCTTCATTTATGTGCTCTAGTTTAAGTCTGCTGCATCAGCGGCAGAGAAGATAAAATTATATACTCCCTCCGTCCCACAAAGCTTGAGGCTTATTCCTTTCCAGGCCGTCCCACGAAGCTTGAGTCATTTCCTTTTCAGGAAACCTTTTCACGCAATTTTAAATAATATATATTTCTATCATCACTTTATTCGTCGTTACCCAAAAGAAACGCCTCAAGCTTCGTAGGATGGAGGGGGTATATTTTTTCGTATTGAAACCTTATAAGGAGCACTTATCTTTTGATATTATAGTTAGCTGAACAACAATAGAGTTAAAGATCTAGTTTCAGTTTTCTCCTTTGCTCATGCGATCCTACCTCAAGATTTCCTTTTTAGTTTTTGATATTTGTAGCTTACTATAGAAGATCAAACTCGTGTTAATTTGGTTCTAAGATTTTTCACCTTGTGGCTAAGCTTTTCTGGCGGACAAGGGATCTTGGCTATTTGGTGGAGTCTATTATGATTCTGGAGTTTGGTTTAGCTATCCGAAGGTTAGAAAGCTAATCTAGCTTATCTTTTCTTCACGCGTATGATGGATGAATAGTTTTAATCAATTGATACCATGCGTCTTAATAGAAAATACTTATATATTAGTTTTGGTGATTGATGAGCCTTTTGCTATGTGCATTTCATTAACCACGTGTAAATCTAACTTTTAATTGACCTGTTTATTTTTGCAGACATGTCTTTCAGTACAAAATTTTATTGGTTCATCTTTATTCATATTGGAATGCCCTTCCATTAGCTTATGAACGGTATGCGGGAGGTTCTTACGTCAACAAGTTTCACCTCTCCCTCTCTCTTTCTCTCACACACACACACACACACACAAAATCCACATCCATACGCATATTTAGAAGCCACACTTTTGCTTCTGTATGTTTTGTAGTTGGACGAGTTCCATGTCAAAATCTTTGTTATCCCCCTGGAACCTGGCCTGAGGTTTTTCCCCTTTCTATGTAGCTATAAATCCTTGGATGTGAAGAATATTTTGCTGGAGACAGTATCTCACCACATATTACCGCAGATGTTAACATCTCCACTCTGGCCAGATCTGAATGATCTGTTAAGTGATTATTTAAGATTCATGGATGATCACTTCCGAGAATCAGCAGATCTCACGTTCCTTGCATATCGCCACAGGAATTACTCTAAAGTAAGTAGGAGGCTCTTAATTGCATATCATTACACTTAAATTAGTATCTTAGTGGCATGTTACCTTTCTCTTGAATACGAAGGGCTTAAGGCTGATACCTTGTATTAATTCTACATGGTTTGATAATGTTGATGCATTTTTCTCTCTTCCCTCTCCACTCATTTTAGTGAAAATACAAAATTTCTGGATTGAACCTACTAATTCAAGGTTTATTAGTATGTAACTGTATATATGTATAAACAATACATTTTAGTAAGCTTTATCGTCAAATACATGTCATTTTTCTAACTTTTTATGTTGTATCATATTTACATTATTTGCTAACTTTCAAAAACCTAATCTATACATTTTTATGACTTTTAAACTTTATTTGTAGAGAGATTTTTACTTGAATTTGTCTCATGCATAAATTAAATCATAATTAGAAAAGCTAAAACTATATTAGTAAACAACCTGAATGAGCCTAATAGGCCAAAACAACAATCATGAGCTTATCTGATCAATCATGTCTTTCCGTGCTTATTTTGTTTCAGTTGTGTGTTATTCTAATTATCATTTTAACCACATTAGGCAATTGAGTTTGTCCAATTTAAGGAAAGATTGCAACGCTCCAGTCAGTATTTAACGGCGAAGATTGAATTGCCCATTTTACAGCTAAAACAGTACTCAAATAAAATCGATGAAGAGGAGGTAATTATGTTGTGCTTTCCCAGTTCTTGTTCACAAGATTATTCGACTTAATTGTAGATCTACTTTTTAAACAAAGTAAAACTTATTTTTCAGTCCATCTTGGGGAGCTTGAGATATGGAACTCACTTTATTGACCTCTCAAATGAGATCGGAAGCAAGTCGTTGACCTTTAATGAAGACTTCAATTTACGGCCTTGGTGGACTCCAACTTACGATAAAAATTATCTCTTGGGTTAGTGTGTACCCTACCAGCTGCTTCATTGTACAATGTTTGTTAATTACAGTGATTATTCATTTGCTGTATCCAAAAGTTACTGATAATATTTCATTCTTAGCTGATAAATTTTGTTCTCTAATGGTGTTGCAGGACCCTTTGAAGGACCATCGTATTGTCCTAGAGATAACATGGTATTGATTTTAAGCTGTTAATTAGTATCTGTTCTCCGATGCTTGTAGTATATAAATTCTTGTGGTGGAAGTTTTCAATGGCTCAAAAAGCTTATAGTAAAAATTTATGTTATATTGGTTTTATTAAAATCCCATCATCTTGAATTTTCTTAATCAGCTTCTCAATGGGCCTATGCTGCAATAAGTCACAGAAGTTTAAATTAAGTATTTGGAAGGTGATAACTTAGATTTTGTGATTGCTGAAGTTGAGTTTGTGCATAACTCGATTTCCTTTACGTTGGTGGACTCGGGCTTTTGTCATGTCAAATGCTATTCTTTTTTCTCGAACTGAAGTCCTCAAAAGGATTGGAGTTCGATGGATGTCTTTGCCTTCTAATTTTGTGCACTTCAAAATATTCTTCAAACATCGAGAGGTGAAGCCTTTATTGGGCAGTGTTATAGGATCCTTGATATGATTTGTATTGTGTTACATTTTACGTTGCGTTTACTGCTCGTGTGATCCAGCAAATGGACACAGTTTTTTAGTGTCTCCTCTCCTGAGCCGAAACATATTCAAGAACATTGATTTTTCGTATGGAAAATTATTCAAGAACTTTTGTTTTGAATTTGTGCTTCTCTTTCATTAGTGCTTCTCTTTCATTAATTTTTCTCCGATTGTTGGGGCATATGGAGTTGTTTCCAAAACAATATTGATTATTATATGTTTCATCCTTGTTGCAGCAAAATCTGATCAAGCAAACAGAAATGGATGCCGTAAAAAAAATAGAAAAGAGATCACTTCTTCCGCGAATGTTATATTTATCGATATATTCTGCTTCGGCATCAGTGAAGGAAAATGTTGAAGCCAATGGCTCGGCACTTGATCCAAAGCTCCCATTGGAGCTGAAAATTTTACTCGAACGGTATGCAAAGATCATGAAATTTCCCTTCCAAGATGCTGTAGAACTCGTCTTTGGGGTATCAAGTGGCCAGAAGCCCCTAGAGGTGCATTCCAGTCTCTTACGTCAAGTACTTGCCATTTATTTGGTGTTTATCAGTCACTAGGCTGCTTAATCATGCATTTTATTTACTTGTCAAAGACTGCATTATCAGCTGAAAGCTGTAAATATTGCATTTGTTTATACCCTTTTTTAGGCACACTCCTGTTCATCCACTGTAATTAAATCCTAATTGTCATTTAGAACTCTAATCAAGGATTAATATATCCTAATTGGTTATTAATAAATATTAATCGGGGATTAGTGAATCCTAATTATGGTGGATGCACAGTACATTCACAAGTTTTTGTTATGTTGCTTATTTTTTGAATGCCCTAATAGTTTTGTAAGATTTACCCCCTAAGAATTCATGTCCCCTTAATGCAGGCACCTCATACAGATATTATAGACTGGGTGAATTTCGCCGTCTTTTTGAATGCTTGGAATCTAAGTTCTCATGACATTGGGCTCTCTGATCGAGGAGATGCTGGCCGCAGCACATGGAATCTAGCAAATACTCTGCTCAGGAAATATGTCGAGGAGACGATCAAATCTGCAGGTCCCGTAGCTTCTTCTCCAGGAAGTGATCTTCCTCTTCTGGTGCAGCTGGTAACCGAACCCCTAGCTTGGCACGCTCTAATCATCCAGTCCTGCGTTCGTTCATTGCATCCTTCTGGAAAGAAGAAAAAGAAAGGTGGATCTGTCGAGCAATCAAATTCCCAGCTGTCGAATGAGATCCAGAACTCGATCTGGTCTCTGTGCGATACGATCGAGGTTATCACGAAATGGTTGAAAGAACAGATTCAGAAACCCCATGATGATAAATTCGAAGCGATGTATTCCTCGGTTCAGAGAGACGAGAATTGTGATGGGCCTGGGAAGGTCTTCAAGATATTGGGGGTGTCAGTGTCAGCTTTGAAGGATGCTGAGGTTGGAGAAAGGATTCTCGAGGCGCTGCACTCTTGGAATCCTACGGATGTTGTGAGGGGGATTGTGGCCGGGCAGGACAGCTTACTGTCGGAGTTCCTCAAAATCTGTGATTCGAGGATCAAATCTTTGAAGGCTCTGAGGTTTAGTTCTAGCTCATCTTGAGTATGTTCTGTTTGATTTGAGGATTATTTGCTTGCAACAGCGATTTCTCTTTTCTTGTTTTTGAAAACTTTTGATGCAATTTTTGTAGTTTGGTTTTTTGCATTTAGGGCCCCCATTCATTTTATTTAAAAAATAAAATGTATGGAAGTTGGAAAATTACACGAAACTAATGTATTGAGAATTGAGATTGATTTACATTTTTACTAGTTTTGTACCGTGGAGTCCTCGAGAGTATATTGCTTTCACTCGATTCTTGTAACGTGCAATCTTAAGAATAATATACTATTACATTTAAAAAATACTCAATTTGATGATTATTACTGCGAATGGGGGTGTTTGGGAGGAAGCGCGCGGAATCGACCCGGGCCGGGCCGAACTCACGAGCAAATTCGGGTGAGGCCCGCCAGGCCAGGTCATGAAATTCTGTGGTTGTTCACCTATTCACGGCTCTTGTTTATTTCTTGTGCTACATGCTTCTAGTAAAGCAGACGGTATATGGCGATACCCCCAAACCAATGGCCGCCGCCGACGCCCAGAGACAGAAGATAATTCCGACACCGCAGCAGCCTGCGCACGACGGCCTCAAGTTCTGGCAGTTCATGATCGCCGGCTCCGTGGCCGGCATGGCGGAGCACATGGCAATGTTCCCGGTCGACACGATCAAAACGCAGATGCAAGCCCTTAGTTCCTGCCCGATCAAATCCAGCACTGTCAATCAGGCGCTTCGATCGATCCTCAAATCCGAGGGGCCCCGCGGCCTCTACCGCGGCATCGCCGCCATGGGGCTCGGCGCCGGCCCCGCGCATGCCGTGTATTTCTCCGTCTACGAGGCGTGTAAGAGGCGTTTCTCCGGAGGGAACCCTAGCAACTCGGGCGCGCACGCCGCGGCGGGGGTCTGCGCCACCGTGGCGAGCGACGCGGTGCTGACGCCGATGGATGTGGTGAAGCAGAGGCTCCAGCTGCGGGGCAGTCCGTACGGCGGGGTGTGGGATTGCGTAAGGAGGGTGACGAGGGAGGAGGGGATTAGGGCTTTTTTCGCATCTTATAGAACTACCGTGGTGATGAATGCGCCCTTCACGGCGGTGCACTTTGCGACGTACGAGGCGGCCAAGAGAGCGTTGTTGCCGGGTGATGAGAGGTTCATAGTTCACGCTGCGGCTGGAGCGGCGGCGGGGGCTTTGGCTGCTGCCGTGACGACGCCACTAGATGTGGTCAAGACTCAACTACAGTGTCAGGTACTTGGTTATCAACTTCGAAGTTGAATGAATGTAGATATGCGTGGGGCTACTGAAACTGGCCTAACTTTGTTCATGAAAAGTAGCTTGGTTGTTTGATTGCAGGGTGTGTGTGGATGTGATAGATTTGTAAGTAGTTCGATGAAAGATGTATGCGGAGAAATAGTGAAGAAAGATGGGTATGGTGGGCTAATGAGGGGATGGATGCCGAGGATGCTCTTCCACGCTCCAGCAGCTGCTATCTGCTGGTCATCATATGAAGCTGCCAAAGCTTTCTTCCAACAGCTAAACGAGTAATTTACAATTATAAATTCATCACTTTTCACCATTTCTATCTTGCTGCGAGTTCATGTACATATACGCCAACAGATCTTATTTATAGACAAAAAACACTTACTTTATAGGATTTTGTTTTTGTAAATTTCACTACCTTCATCAAACTCTCATCAGAGCTTATTCTTTGTTATAGTTGAAACCAAATTGGCATAATAATAATTTGACTATATGACTTTAAACAACAAGCACCAGTGGTCTAGTGGTAGAATAGTACCCTGCCACGGTACAGACCCGGGTTCGATTCCCGGCTGGTGCATTTCTTTTCCAAATCCACTTTTTTTCTTGTAAACAAATATAGTAGTGTTAAGTTTACATGTTTAAACATTTTTGAGGGATTTGTCAGATTAGTTTTTTTTTTCGCTAAAGATTTATTTTAAGTATTGTTAAAAGTAATTTCCCAGTGATTAATTAGTCTGTATATTAGTTTCTTAGTGATTAATTTCTTTTTAACTATAGTTAAAAGTACTTTCCTGTGACTAATTAGTATGTATAATTTCATGTGTATTTACGTGGAATTTTGGAGTGCCATCTATGCACAACAAGCACGATTCCAACAATTTATAGCACATTATTAGTAACCCATTTGCAAGATTAGTGTGAATTAATAACTCCATCCGTCTCATCAGGATTGTATCATTTGCTTTTTACATGCAGATTAAGAAAGTAAAGTAGATGCATATGAGATGGTATGGTTCACATGTTTTTTTGTGTGTGTAATATTTAGTCCAAAAATAAAATGAGATAAGAGGACAATTCAAAAAGGAAAATGAGACAAGTTGGGTGGGACGAAGTAAATATAATTTTTTCGAAGACATGGATATAAAGAGACTAATACGTATACATTGAAGGGTTATTTGTTAAAAGTAGTATTTTCTTTAGAGCTAAAAAGTACTAGTATTTTCCCTATTAAAAATGAGAGGAGAAAAAAGTTTCTCTATTTGTGTACCAATATGAACAACATTACTCCTTGCGTATATATAGTTGTTTTTGTATACGGTGGATTGGTAGTAGCGCAGGCGCTGTAACATGAACGCATCAGCTGCTTGGCATGAGGATAACGGAAGCGAAACGGACTCTAATCCCGACGATACAACCGACTACTACCACCCGAGTTCAGACTACGGCGGTGGAGATTTCTCTGATTAACTTCCAAACTCTAACAAGCGATGACGACGCCGATAAAGATGCGGAGAAGGAGGCCACCCAATCGGAGAGCGAGCTTTCAGAGAGCGGTGGAATGCTCCTCTCACGGCAGGGCAGAGTGATGGGCGCAATGCGCCAGACTGGGATGGTCAGATCCCCAAAGATCAGTTGTATGATTGTATTTATGTTCGGTTGATTAGTGTTTCAATGCATTTATAAAATTGTAGGGTACTTAACAAAAGCAGCTACACAAGCAATGAAATTGGAAGCAGCAAACAGAATACAACTCAATTATCCACAACTTACATCAACAACGTTGTTTCTGTGTTCTCTGAATCCAGTAACAAATTGTTGAGGCTAATATTTCTAAAATAATGTCACACGACATGAATTTGAAAATATTATTGCTTCCTTCCACTCTAGTATTTGACGCCGATGCTCAAAATTGAAACTATAGATAAATTTGAGTAATAGCTTCATGGCGATAACAGCGATAACCTTCAAGATCGTATAGCAGAGAGGTTATATGCTTAGGCACCAATGTTCTCAATATCAGTACCTCTATCCATCCTTTTCACAATGCCAGCTATGACCTAAAAACATCCAACAAGATTGGCTCAGCACCATAGAAATTTGAGTTTGTAATATGTATAATAAATTCTAAAATGTGTTTTGACTTCTACCTTCCCAGGTCCTAATTCATAGCCCTTTTTCAGTCCTCTGCTCAACAAGGTCTTCACGGTTGTCTCCCATTGGACTGGAGATGTCACCTGAGATCGTCGACAGACGTGAATATTGGATGTAACCTTGTTAGGATTATTGGAAGCCGATGTTTACCTGTCTAGCAAGTATTTTCTTGATTGTTTCTGGGTCTGCATGTGATTCTGCATCAACGTTGGATATGACTGGTATTCTGGGTTTTGTGATTACTGTTGATGCCAAAGCAGCTCCTAATCTTGATACAGCAGGCTCCATGAAACCCGTGTGGAAAGCTCCAGCTACAGCTAACCGGACCTAAGTTCACATTTGAGGTAAAAAAATCTGATGCACAAATTGACCAAGAGCAATGCCAAGAGAAGAAGGGGATTACTGTCATTCGAGCTTTAAATGCTTTCGCCTTTGCTTCAACCGCTTCAATTCCTTTAAGACCTCCAGAGACAGCATAGTTTCCCTATGCGAACAAGTAGTTTGCACAACCAAGGTAAGGACATCAACTATAAAATTGTGTACGGATGGCAGGTTCCCCAAATCCTATGGGGATTTCAATAGGCAACCTGAATAGGAACTACTTTGGTACTATTAAAATATGGATCAGAAAATGGGGATAGCTACGGGTCTCAGAAAATCCTTCCCACCCACACCGACCCATGTACCAAATTAAATCAAAGTTAATATATGTATTTATGAACTTAAAAGACTATTTTTAGAGAAACTATATGTAAATAATTACTTTTATTTATTAGAACAAAGGTGTAACTTGTAAGGATAAACTAATTCTAAAATTTTGTGGTGTATCCTAAAGAACTTGCTAAATATTTATAAGTAGGTTTGTTAGAAGAACGTAAGGTCGTACATGGTCATAGGGAATTTGGGTAGGGTAATAATAAAAGACCTCCCTTATGGAGTGGGGATGGGGACGCAGAGTGTGAAGTTACTACAAATCTGATCCATTGCCATCCCTAGTGAAATATGGAATCCGGCATAAACAAACTTACAGTGCACAAGAAATTTGCAATTTGAACTTTATTTGCTTCATCTACATCTTCATTCGCAGCATCACAGAGCGCCTGCACTTTATCAGAGTCTAGTCCAATAACACTAACCATTGCACTTTGAGCAGCATCAGCAGCATCCTGGTGGTAGCAAGAGAATAACTATTGAGTTTTTTATTTATTTATTTATTTATTTATTTATCAAGGAGACATGACAATTATTCACATACTATTGAGTTAGCTAATTATGTATGTACCTGCATTGCCTCACCCCTTAACTTGACTAGCTTAAGCCCATCTTCAAAGCTAAAAAGAAGATCATCAAACATGAGATTTACTTGAAGCAGCATGTCATATGAATGTATAAAGTTATGCCCAGGCCAGGGTAACAATTTCAATAATGCTATCTGAAACACCCGACTCTGATGCAATGAAGCATGGCAATATACCTGAATGCTCCAGCAAATGCAAGGGCCGTGTATTCTCCTAAGCTCAGACCACATGTTACATCTACAGAGTCAATTATCTGCTGACCTCCATCACGAGCTCGAAGCACCTCAACTGCAGCTAAACTTGTAACATAGATAGCTGGCTGGGAAATTGTTTTAGCAAATATATTAGTTCATAAATTCTTTTTTTTCACCAGAATACATGTAGTTCGCATTAGACATGTAAATTGAGTAAGATATATTCGATCAGAATGACATTTTCAAAATATGCATCCTACAAAAATCAAAATAATGATAAATATATTGTTTTTGTAACAAATTCTGACTTCAGCATTATGTACTCAGAAATACGTCACAACTCATGAAATGAAAGTATACCTGGCTTAGGACAGTGGAATCAAGCTTCTCTTTTGGTCCACTAATGCAAATATCCAAAAGGTCAAACCTTGATTCAATTAAAAAATTGTGTAAGATGCTAAGCTTCTAATATTAAAGAGGAAAACAATACAAAAATATCCACAAAAACCAGTTCAAATTTAAACATGCCACAGTCATAAGCTTGGACAATCGCCAGCAACTCCCTCATGTCATAATACAACCATTATGCTTTCTATTTGAACCTATGTTATCACCACCTGTTAGCCTAATGTCAACACCTAAATCTCTCGTGCGGTCATATTTCAATATGGTAGAACATTATTAAGTTTCAACTTCTTCAATTATTCAACAATAAGATATCCGACTAAGATTAATTTGTTATATTTTGGACATAAAAATGTCAAAACCCGACAGCATATTATTGTAGCCAATTTAGGAAAAAAGTTCAAGCATGGAAATAAGAAGAAAGGAAAGAATAACTGCATGGTGTCAAGCCTACCCTAAAATATCATTAGCTCTCTTGTACAATTCAGCTGCAGCAGGCACCTTTTGAGCCTCCAACCCCATTCCAACAGCTTGTGCACCCTTCAAATTCAAAGAAGCACATATATGATAAATAACACAAATAACTCCAACAGCGACAGCCTATCTTTTCAATGCAGTATCAACGGATACACTATAACAAATATCTTAAACCAATTTTTATTAGAACCGTGACAATTTTCAGCTCTATGCATCTGTCTGTAAACCTGAGCTTAATTTTGGTGCCTTTTGGCTTTCTTCTCTTATAGTCAATCAGAGATCAATAAACGAATTAGCTTAATTTTAATATATCAGTAAAAGAAGTTCATCGAACATGATTCCATAGATGGAACCAATTCAACAATTAGAGACAATCAAAACACAGAATACACTGTCAGAAGTATTAAAACCTTGAACTTATTAATTTGTAGAAACTAGCAAGTCATTTTTCAAAACAAAAAACCTGAAAATAAGCCATTCAGAAGCCAGTAGAGTTTATAACTTTTGGTTGCGTTCTCTTTGATGGAAAATTATCATGTGAAAAAGAGGGATAAGAAAACATTTTGCCTTTAAATTTTCCCTT
>JAYJMF010000019.1:2176353-2190982 GCA_036873715.1 Salvia sclarea
TATTTGCCATTTATATAATTAATTAATTTATTATTGTTATTATTATTAATATATATATATATATATATATATATTTTTTTTTCTTTGTTTCTATGTCACGTAAATTAAATTTCCCGTTGAATTTCGACGGACTACTTACTAGTGAATCTATACATCGAAGCTAAAAAAATAAAAAAAAAATGTTACGAGGTAGTTGTTCTTTTACTTTTTTTTTTAAATACTCTGACATAATTTCAATTGAGTTATAGTTGTATTAAAATTAGTATTCATATTTATATTTTAATTTATTTTAAAAAATATTTTTACGAATTTGTAAAATTATAGTACTGTATTGATACTACATCTCTGATCTCACCCAAAATTTGGCAATAAAAAGAAAAATAATAAAATTACTGTTACGGTGCACCTCGATAAGCATACGTGTCATTACTCCATTGGTAGAAATCCCATCATATGACGCGAATGGAGAATTTGACAAAAAACGATCGCTATTATCAGTCCTCACTTCTCAGCTCTCTTAACTGAAGCTGAACAATCAATCCTCAACCAGAGCAGAAAAATGGCGACAAATCAGAGATTGTATCTCCTCTTCACTCTACTGATCTGTCTCAGCTTCGCTCTTGCAGAGGTTATTCCTCAATCTTTCGATTTTTTTTTTTGTCATTTTTATTATTGTTTTCTTATTAAATTTTATAATCTCCATTTTCTGTTTGGTTCCGTGTGATGTCCTTCGTAGTTTATCGTGATTCTCCCTCCTGGTACCGCTCGGTGACTGATTTGATTTAGGTCTCTTCGATTTTTACCTTTTTTTGTGGTTATGTGTGCTATGAGAATGAAATTTTGATTTGGGGCAAAATTTTGCTCTATGGAAGAAGTGTGTTCATCATATCTGATCTTGCAGCTGGTCATCTTTAGTTTCGTATATATTAGTTTATTAATGTGATATCTGTGGTAGTGTCTTCTTCGATATCGCTCTGTTAATTTGCTGCGCCTGAAGGGCATTGTTATTGCTTTCTCATGCAGGCAAAGAAGTCGAAGGAGAAATTGAAAGAGGTGACGCATAAGGTGTACTTTGATGTTGAGATTGATGGAAAACCAGCTGGTACGCCCTAATTCTATAATATTTATGTAGATTGGATATTTGAATCTATTTTACAAAGTAGTGATCCATCTCGTATTTTCGTAAGCCATCGTGCACTGGTTTGTTCCAGTCTATGATATTTATGTACATTGGATGTTTAATATAAATGTGAAGTAGTGCTTCACCACATATTTTTGCAAGCCACCTTGCTCTAGTTCTATAATTTTTATGTGCAGTTGCTGTTCAAATGTATTTTGTAAAATAGTGTTTTGTCTCATATTGTTGTACTGGTTTGGAACTACACACAATATGTTAGGTACTTTTTAATCAAAAGGCAGCATAAATTAGGGAATGTATGAAGAATAGTTGAAGTGGTTTGCATCACACTAGAGTTATTTGTGCCTCTAGCGTATTTACAGAAATAAAGTCTGACACTCCATAAAAAAGATAGGTAACAAAGATATTTAATGGAGAACATTGTTCGACATACAAGAAACATAAGAAACGAAAAACGGGCTCATGCTCTGATTCAGAAAAAATATAATTAAGGAAGACAAGTGAAAGTTGCAAGGTTTTGCTATGAAGTCTGATTTATAAGGGGTAGTTTGACTGTTCAGGAAGTTTCCAGGTTGCAATGAAGTCTGGTTGTGACAGTAATAAAGAAATTAGATAACAATTGTGGTTTGTAAGAATGGGAATAGGAATGTTAGAAAGCTTGTTGCTTGTTGCATGGTGATCATTTCTCCATAACCACATTCATCATATCCTTACTTCATCATCATGTCAATTATTTTCATTCAGTTCATTGTTGCACCTCTGACAGATGCTGTGTGCTAGTAGATATATACTGGTTTATATTCAGACTCACACACCCAATTGCGTGTGTAAATGAAAAATGTTTGTGTTTTTCAGTTTACCATTGTCGGCTAATATGAGATGCATCTGTTTTTAGGACGCATCACAATGGGTCTTTTTGGGAAAACTGTTCCGAAGACAGCAGGTATGATTAGCTTTGTGGGATTAATGCTTCCTGAGCTATTTTGAAATACTTATATAACTAATTTTTGCTTTATTTTCTGTTGCAGAAAATTTTAGAGCTCTGTGCACAGGTACACTTTTGCCTTCTTTTTCTTGTTTCCACCATGTTGGTTTCTCGACATGATGACCATTAGAGACCATGTCACCATTTTTGAGTGAGTCGTTGGATACTTCTTATGGGGCAATCTTATTTTCTGCAAATTCAGGTGAGAAGGGTGTTGGGAAACACGGGAAGCCTCTGCATTACAAGGGAAGTACGTTCCACAGGATTATACCCAGCTTCATGCTTCAAGGAGGCGACTTCACTCTAGGCGATGGAAGGGGTGGAGAATCAATTTACGGGGAGAAGTTTGCTGATGAAAATTTCAAGATCAAACACACAGGACCTGGTATGAACTACACTTTTGCTTTTGCAACTGATGATGAATGTTAGAAATCGCCATCTTAACAACTTTAATCATCCATATACTTTATAGGACTCCTTTCGATGGCAAACGCTGGCCAAGACACTAATGGTTCCCAGTTCTTCATCACTACCGTGACAACCAGCTGGTAAGCTATAGTACCACTAGAAGTGTTCATACTTTTGATAACATTTTCCAATAAATTGAGTTTGTTTAAGTCTAGGACTGGTCCACTGATATTGAAAAGTTGTGTTTGCAATTGGAGATCTGCATCATAAGGATAATTGGCTTCTATTCTAGTAGAATTTCCACCTAGATTTCCGGTTGCCAACAAGAATATCTCAGAACTCACCCATCAAATATTTGGAGGAGAAGTCAATTTTCTTACGTCCTAATCCATCATTATTGTAAGTAGGAGACATTTATGTAAAAAAAGACACATGTACATTGAGTTGGAAAGTAATATTTGCCCTATCTCGTAAACTCCACCTAGTTCTTGTCTGAAAATCTTGGTTGACCTACAGGTTGGACGGGCGCCACGTCGTATTTGGAAAGGTGCTGTCTGGAATGGATGTGGTGTACAAGATTGAAGCTGAAGGTATGCAGAGCGGGACACCCAAAAGCAAAGTTGTGATTGTAGACAGTGGTGAACTCCCACTGTGATAACCTTTATGCATTAGTTGCACGGACTTGATGTCTGTTTTACTGTTAACACAAAGTAGCACACACCTCTGTTAACCTACAAAGTTTGTGAGCTTCAACGATGAAGTTGTCCGCCAAAACTTACAATTTTGAACATAAATTTGGTTTTCTTTGTTTGTTTAGATTTACATTGGCTACCAGGAAACAGTGTGACTACGTACATTAGGCATCATAGATACTTTTTCGCCCACTCGTCAAAGGCACTGATAATGACTCTCTCCTACACATACACAAAGAACCAGTTATGACCTGCAACCTCAAAAAATATAAATGGGGAAATATGCTTAGTTTTGGGAATCTTTCCCAGTTTATTAGGGTCTATCTAGCCCCCAATGATGTCTAAAATCTTGAAAGCATCACAATATTTGAAGAGCTGCATTTTTTGTACCGAACAAAACATCCAACATGATTCCAAACATTTGAGCTCGCTCCTCAAGATCAACCAAGAACAATAGAGACGAAAGACTAGTATTAGAGAAGAAAGCAAAAGCCAGATGTACAGTCATGCTCCTCGCATTTGAATATGAATGCTATTTCATATACTGTAATCCTCTCCAGAAAGAACTATCTGATCCGTCATGCCAGTGCTGTTGTGATAAGTCGGTTAAAACCCCTACCCCCAAATAAAAGTTAAAATCTTCCACAACCCAACAAATGAGCAACCCTGCATGTATTCCTTTCCCATCCCCTGTTTCAATTATGACAACTTAACCTGGGTAACACAGATTTATAATATCCATAAAAGAATATAATAATACTTAAATGCAGATTTTGATATATGATGATGACATCCAACTTAATCAAAGATTTACAAAATAAACATGCCAATGAAAAAGCAAGATCTCTAACCTAAAAAATGATAATACTACTATAAACTCTAGAACCTCAAACTTGGAGAAATCTATGATGTACTATAATAACTACCTCCTTCCTTCCCCAAAAAACTTCAAAACATCGTTCACACAATCTTCATCTCCTCCCCTTTTCCTTCAAAACAAAAGTTGACCAAAAACAAACATAATCTCGAAGAAACACGAAAGCTGGATCATCCCTCACTGCAAAATGGCATTCATTCTCGTGATTTTGTTTTACCCACGAGTATATTGATGACACTAGGATGAACCAAAACACGGCACGAACTCAGTAAAGCTTTGTTACCTCAAATCTCTAACAAGGCCAAGATTCAATGTAGATAACAAGAAGTCCCGCAGCTCATCAATCAATCCTCAATCCTCCATGAAAACGTAAACGAGAAAAAATTAAACAGAAAACAACATTAACGATCACCATCATCCATCACTATTAAATTAAAGCGTCCACAGCCACCATAGACAGAGTCAATCAACAAGCATGCTAAATTTATCAAAAGTCACCAACGGAGGTAAAGAAACGTTGATAGCAAGGGGAAAAAGAAGAAGAGAGTAGACTAGAGATTACTTCACGATTCGATTTCCGGCGAACGATGGCGGACAAGTTGGCAGAGAGATTGGAGTAGAGAGAAACGACTTTGGACATGTTGGCGTTGATCTGGCAGATGAGAGCGACGTTTTTAGCCAGATTGTGGGGCATCTTGGAGCGGTGGTTGTCGTTGACCTGCTGAATTAGGCGGCGGTTGCGATCGAGCAGCGATTGGACCTCCCTGAAGCTCCTGCTTAGGGTTTCCCAGGTCTCGACATCGCACAAGTCGTCGTCTTCTTCTTCATCAGCATCATCGCCGTCGGAGAAGGCGGCGGAGATCAGAGTATCGTCCATAGCAAAGGAGGATTAAAGGAGTGAGCTTTTGGTGGTGTTTTGAGCTTCCATCGTGTCACCAAAAATTTCCAAGGATCCGTTGAATTAGGCGGTGAACGCCCATGGCGGTTATTTTTATTTTATTTTATGGACTATGTAATAATTTTTCTTTTCCGCGAAAGGATCATAAGGAATTACTATAAAAAACTGTATTAGTTTCTCTTTCTTATGTGTGAACAATACAAGTACCTCAAAAGAAAAATTAAATGTTAGTCTTGTGAATTTTGAATATATAAAATATTCTCACTAATGTTAATTTTTAATAAATTACTAACATATAGGCTATATATGCATAGATTATTTATTTTGATATTTGAGGAGTATCATCATGCGTAGAATTTTTAACTTAGGAGTTTATTTGGTATTTAAATAACTGTCCTAACAGAAAAGAACTAAATAAATTTGATAGAGACAATATACAAAAACGTTCCAATACAACATTTTCTTCAAAAATGCCTTAACTGTAATATGTTGATATCCAATCTTAACACAACATAACAGAAAAATTGAAAGTCGAAATTTGGTGCTGTACACGAATCAGCAATATATTCTTAACGATAAATACACACGTGATGATAATTTCCAAGCCCGGAATATTCGACCCCAAACATTTTTTGTTTTCCTATTCAATAATTCTGTAGAAAAATTATGTTACTAACAAATTCTTAGATTATTTAATTTTCCATGCAATCATTAAGAGTACAAGAGTAAATTTATGATTTATGATGATAGGATACACTTGTTTAGGATGAAGGAAGAAAAATCAACAATCATATCAGGGTTTACATAATACAAAATCTTCAAATCAGAAATTTGTACAAAATACAAATTATGGCACAATTGTAGTAGCTACGGTTAGTTTATCAGCAGCCAATAAACAACCAAACTAGAAACCTAATCTGGAATTGTACAACTACATCTTCAAAAGATATCACTAATCTGTTCACACAAATACATACTGGGAAGGAATGTTAAATATAGAGAATTGGTGCTGAAACCTGGATCGGTTAATCACCATCGCTGCCCGAACCAGAATCGAGGAAGCTGAAATCCGTCTGCCCCTCGAGCCTCACAAGTAGTGTTCCGCGGTTCTCCTCAGACCATCTAATACCTTCTTTCTGCAGAAGACCGATGACCTGCAAGCAGTCGAGAAAGAGTCCTTATAGAGCGAACATAGCTTGTAGGTGCAAACGGGAAAGAACGCTCAAGCTTACCGAGGTCTTCAGCTTCGACTTGCCAACTCCATGGCTCCCACACCCAGTGATAACCCTGAATAACTTCACAGCTGGAGGGAGATGCGAGATAAACAAGACGGGTGCATGTTGGATAAGATTTTAAGTAAACCAATTACGAAATGGTGATTAATCTTGTAAGAACGGGTGGTCTGGAATCTTACATCGCACATATGCTCCAAACAGAAGGTGGAGCTTCAAAACCTTCATTGCTTGCTTAATGTGTTGCCCATGCAGATCGATTGTTATCATGTTTTCTATGCTCTTGTTCCTGCAATTCGAGTAATAGGTGAGGCGCAACATCTATTAACAATATCGTGCTCTGTTCAACTGTCAATAAGCCCACCTTGCAGCAAATATATCCCTGCTAGCCTTTACGTCTGCCTCTCGAGCCTTCTTATTTTGCAACTTCCCCTGCAGTCATTTAGAGAGATTTCGTAAGCAGTACAACGCCACGTGCCAGGAAACACTTAGTAAGGATTTTCAGAAGACAGCTTTATAAGGTACATTTTAACTAATAGAATGCAATAAACACTGAAATACATTCACGGAGAGGCATCTTAATTCTTAACGACAACCAAATCCAAATCTTTTAGAAGGTAAAGCATTATTTAAAGGCATTGCTCAAAGGATATGGGAGCATTAGAGGAAGATAAACACTGTAGGTCTGCTTCCAGCATAGGATATAGAATTTAAAACAACGGAATCCCCAAACACGAGCCTCCTTCCAAGCAAGTATACACACGCCAAAAGAAAGGGAAGACCAATTGAAGAGAGCATTGGGGCTAATCTTCGGGTGAAATACCTGCTCAGAAAGATAAGATGCATATTCTCTCTCCCCACTTGAAAATGCTGTCACAGCCTACAACAAAATAAGCCTTCTCAGATTTAAGGGATCTACAATGGAACACCAATTATATACTCGGTGCAAAGATACAGTAGTCACAACCTTCTGATAGTACGATTTCATTGAATCCCAGTGCTCGTGTGCAGCTTCCCTGAGCACATGATATTCATCATCTTTAGCTACAAGTTCGAGAGAAGAGTCAGAAACGTCACATAAGATCGTTAGAGCTTATAAATTAGGGGTGAGTGACAAGAGAACATGGAGAGAACAATGTGAAACTGATGCAGGAGAGAACAAAAACCAATATGCATCAGCATTAACCAAAAATAATTAAGAGACCATAATAGCCCACCAGCAAACATATTTACAAGTACCATGAATATGCTGCTGCTGTTCACTTTCAGCATCATTAAATCCTTGACCGAGGGAAACCATTTTCTTAACTATGTTTCTCCAGTTCATTTTGTTAGGTTCTTGTTCGGCTGCCTTAGGAGTGGGCATATTGAACAAGGATTGCAACACCTTCTGAGGAAGTTCCGACTCTGAAACTACTTTCTCTGATTTGTGGCGGGACCCACTGGATTCAGATTTTTTTGAAATATCCCTGATGCAATCAAAATGAGCAATCCAGTTAAGCTTCTAACCACACTTCAATGCGTCCAACAGTGAGGAGATAAAACTTCAACATGTCGAAACTAGTAATTATCATATTATAATGAATTTCCCTCACTTGAGAACACAAATTTCCATTTAATGTCCTTTCATACAATATATAGTACTTTCATTAACTACAAGGCAGGAATTTCCTATTGCCTTAAAGGCCAAGCAGAACAGATGATAAGTTAAACAAGTACATTGGTCTACAGGTCATCCAGCAGAAACATGTGTTTCAGAACCAGATGTTAAAAGAGCCAGAATAAATAAAGTATTTTATTTTAGATAGAAGTTACTCTAAAGACAAATTTGCCCCATCATGCATTCAGGATTTTAGGAAGTAAATTAATTTTACATTAGTTGCTCTTATAGAGAACTACATGCACTTTTCTCATTTAGACTATGAACTCTGTACTTAAAGTTTCTGGTCCAACAAATGGAGCAGATAAAACCTTTGACTTAGGGGAATAAAACAAAGACGTTGATCATGAACAAACTCAACAACTCCATTACATTTACCAGAATAGATCTCCTGAAAACCACACATTGTCTTGAGGGTCATCAAATGATGACCGATAAGTTGAGCCAGATGATCCATCAAATACCTGCAAGACAACACTAAATTATGATATTTTGTCACTTCATCCACTTCTAACACTAAGTAATAGACCTTAGTTTGATGTCATATTACAATCACATTTGAAGCACTGCTAGACTCTTTGTTGCTTTAGTGAGAATCTGGTAGAGTATAAAGAGGGACGCAGTGAAGGCAAGGGAAAATGATGTGATACAGATGGGTCAAATTTATGTTTGATTGAAAGCGAGCAGCTGCAAGTGAGAGTGAAAAAGGAATAGCGTTCACAGTACAAAAGAGCACTAAAGGTTCTCTTGCTTGCAAATTAAAACGACAATATCATCACCTTATTTATAGGTGTTTCTTAAAACGAGAATGCTTAATAGTTCATAAGAAAATCCACCAAGGAAAAACATCACTGACATCCAAACAAAGTTAGTCAGTATAATGTAAAAATCAATTAATACAGTTACAAAGATGTCATTTCCTTATTATGCTGTTAGCAAAGTACATGAGCATGCCCACCAGATCAGTACCATAAAAGCTATTGAGAACAACATATAAGAAAATTGAGAAGATTGATGCCTCCTAAATAAGACAGGCGAAAATAAAAGACAATCAGATTTAGCATACATGTTTACTTGATCCGAGAAGATCACCGGTAGTAGACTCATAATAGCCATCCGGTTGCTCATTTGAGGAAGCTGACAATTCAAGCAACGTGTCCAAAGCCTGGAGAAAGTAAAGGCACAACAACCCAGATATAAAATGAATTGAAACTTAGATTTTAACTACTCCATAATACTTCAAAAGGATAACGCAATAGTTGATTTATCACGCGAAAGTGTATCACAGAAGAGAGAAGGGAAGAGAGCGACACGTAGCGGATTTACTTTTCGTAGGCAAAGAAAAAGAGAACTAGTATCGTTCACCTTATCTAGGTTATATCCGCACTGACCTGCAAAAGTATAAATGAATTTAGGATACAAACAATCTAGAAGACTAGAACTATCCAAATACTTAAGTACAAACTACAATCCATATCCCCCAGAAAACACCTATTCCCATTCAATTATTGTAATCTTCTACAGTTTGACAATCAACCAAATAGAAAAACACTCACTTTTAAAACTCCCAGTTCCTAGACAATATCAGCCTCATGGGATCACATCCTCATCTTAAAAATCTAAGTTACTTTAAAACTTACTGTAATTTACTATAACACTAACAAGGACAAATTTATATCAGATATCATACAAACACAAAACAAATCCTCCAAGATGAGTAAGAAAAACCAAAAAATAGCAAACGATAATTCTGACACAGCAACTCACACAATACATCACTAACTACAGCCAAGCTTAATTCACAGTCATCTCCAAGCATCGAGCACAGGAACTGTTCAGCCTCCTCCTTGCTCCAACTCTGCTCAAAAAACTCGTTCGTTTTTGAAGCGCCCTTCTTCGGCAAGGACCTCACATAGTCCTTCCCCAGTATATTCGACACAGTTCCAGCAGTAGCAACAACTCTCTTCATTTTGGGCCTACCCATCTGCTTAAACTCATATTGAAGGAAATCATTCCCCAAACCGAACATTTCCGACGCATTCGAGCTTGAGCTCGAGCTTGAACCCATTTCACAACTCCCGGTAGAGCTCGAACAGGTCGTGCTCTGATCCTCCATCACTGCACCTTTTCCAAGGATCTCTGCAGCTCTAATCGGAGCTTCCCCCAGCGACAAAGAAGCAAACGCTTCCGCCGCATTTCCTATAGCTTTCTGACCGGTTCCGCCAGCCCTTTTAGCGTGATTTTCAGCATTCACATTCCTAGCGACTCTGGATTTCTTCTTCCTACTTGTCATCTTCCAGATATATATAACCCTACATATACATACAACTATCTACAAATTCATCATCCCACAATAACAGAGGTGCCGTCTTCCATTTTACGGTACAAGTACAAAAGGAAACGTCAAAGCCAGTGAAAACCCCATTGATAGCAGAAGTAAAAAAAATTAGGTCAACATCCCAAAAAGATGAAGGCAGAAATTGGGACGTTTGATTCAATCATTTGACGATAAATAACACGCTATATTTGAGGAAACAAGGAATATCGACGAGATAAATGAAGATAAACAAGGAAATCCCGAAAATGATCGATGATGAAATCCCTAATTCGAAAAAAATTAGGGGTCAAAGGGGTAGCTAAAAGGGGGCGATTTTGAAAATATTTTCCGTTTTAACGCGGAAAAGAATCTTAAAAGGTTGTGGCCCAAAAAATCGCCTAAAAGTTAGGGGCAGCTGTGGTGTGTGGACTAAAATTGGACTCGAATAATACTTCATATTTCCAATTTTAACCATACTAAAATTAATTTATATTTATTTTTATTTTTATTTTTTCTGGACCTTGACTCAATTTCAAACTTATACCCCACTATTTTTCGATTTGTTTTAAATCCAAAATACTAGTAATGTTTTATGGTCTAAGATCCACTTTTTGCGTAAATTTTATTTTTAACTGAAATTTTATATGGAATTTGTGATGATTTTAATTAATTAAATTAGAAAAATACATTATGTTTTTTCGAATCGAGGAACATAGCTAATATTTTTCATCAAGCTTTGAATGGTCAATTGGAACCTTCACGAAGAGGGCAAAAGGAGAAGGTAATAAGAAAAATTGTGTGAAGTGCGCATATATAAGTTTTGTTTTGAAAGTTTCCCACTCAAATTAGTTTTCCTATCAAACGTCCACTTCCTACATGTTTATAAATTATAATTGATTGGAGTAATTTTTTTGAAGTAATTGATTGATTGATAATTATTAGTTGTATTGTGTACGATTTTCCATTTATTATAGTGTACTTTATGTCTTCGTTGCATATTTTTAATTATCCAGTGACTATACTTGTCACCCAAAGTTATGCAATGCTACTATATGTTGTTCCATCCATTACATCTGATAATTTGCTATTGTAATCAGACCGCAAATCACTCGGGTCGGAAAATGATTTCATATATGAATTAAAATGCTAAATTTAGAGATACTGTCAAATCTATACTATCTACTATCACATGACATCTACAGATGAAATAGCAGAGAGAGAGATGAAGAAATTTTCACCTAGCTCCAAATATACAATGTACTACTAATAAGGTAGCACAAAGGAAGGAAAATACAAGGGTGAAAAAGAAAAGCCAACACTAAAACTAGAAAAACTGAGAAACCTAACTTGTTTCTTGTCTCCAAAATGAAAATAGGTTACAATTGATGACCATCTGCGCCATCAAAGAGCATTTCCCACAATCAATCCTCCCATCATTTTTGCTTCACAGATGGACTCCTGCCTCTACATCTTTCTTTTCCCCTCGCACTCTTGCACGTTTCTTCCTCCTTTCACCTTGTGCACTCACCACCCCATCTCGAAGATACGACTGCTCTCTACCAACTCAAGAAGCATATACGATGATGGGATCATATGTTTTACCAGCACACGCGCCCGGATGCAAACCCAGTCTCCTCGTCTCTTTAATTATTTTTGTAATCTTTTTGCATTTTCTGTTTATTCTCTCCCCCTCCCTTTGATCCACTGCCCAGTTGGTGGGAGTTGGGCAGATGCTGTTCAAGGTATCCCATTCCCAGACATGATGGGTTCCTCACAAGCATTGCTCGACAAAAGCTTTGGCTGACCATTGGAGGAGATGTGGTTATGAGGCGAAGTTGGCAAATCTCGGACAGCAGGAAGCGTGGGTGCTACCTTGGCTCTAACAAGAGCCATATGGAAGTCCTCATGATCTGTGGGCTTCACGAACACGATTTCCCCATTCAACCTCTTGTGGCCGAGTGTTTTCAACCCCCTTCTTTGGAGTTCATCCTTAACTGCCTAGAAGAAAATATTCAAGTACAACAAGAGCATCAGCAAAAGAAAAGGTCAAGTACACAAGATGCCTAGCTAATCTTATACAAACCAAGTAGAATGAAGTAACAAACGTTCAAATCCACAAGTAAATGTAATACATTGCTTGTGTATATCACCAGAGAGCTAGAGGGAGTTATACAAACTAATTCTAAATCCATATCTTTTGAAAATCATAAATGCTCAGAATTCCACTACCAATTATCACAGCCTTTACTGTCAATTTGAGAAAAAAACAAATCCTAAACAAGAATTGGCAAATACAATTACAACATTTCAAATCAATTCAGCACACACATAATCATCTTGAGAGCAATTTCTCAAGCAGTTGATCTGCCAAAAGGTATCAGTCCTCACAATCTCAATATCATGGAAGCATGTAGAGGAAAAACAACACCAACCTGTAAAACCCTGGTATCGAAGTTGGGGAGGCCGAGGTGGCCGACGGTGAGCGAGCCGAAGAAGTTCCCCAGCAAGGCGGCGTCGGGCACGGGCAGCCCCTGTACGAGCCCTACCACCAGCCCAGCGAGGAAGCTATCCCCGGCCCCCGTGGGATCGACCTGCACGGTAGGAAAGGGGGAAATCCGCTGCTCCACATTCCGGTAATACACGGTGCAGCCTTCCTCCCCATTGGTGACGAGCACGCAGCACTCCTTCCTCGCCGCCTCCACGCCGACGTAGGGCGCCTCATCCGACGACGCCTTCAGGAAGCCGATCCGCGGCACCAGGTGATCGAATCCCGAATCCCTCAGGTGCACGAGGCTCACCGTTCCATCCACGGGATCGAAGGCGCGAATTAGGGCTTGGACGTCCACGAACACGGTGTCGCAGATGTCGAGCATCCTCTCCAGCGTCTCCGGCAGTATCTCCCCGGCGACGCCCACGGCCATCCCGAACTCGAATCGCCGCGAGGCCGGGAGGTCCGCGGGGGTGATCGGGCCGCACGATTCCACCCGTTTCAGCACCCGATCGTGCCGCTGGACCTGCGAGGAGAAATGGGCGTGGAAAACGGTCGTTTTCGAAGATACGGAAACGGAGGGTGATCGGGCTACGGAGTAGGCGAAATCGGGGCCGACTTTGGAGACGAAGGTGGAGGAGATGGCGACCCCGTCGAGAACGGCGGAGATGAAGGCGGCGGCGCCGCCGAGGGACTCGGCGAGGACGGCGCCGTCCTTCATGAGGACATCGTGGCAGTAGTTGCCGACGACGAGGCAGGAAGTGGGGCCTCGATTTTCGATCATTGTTTTGGGGGGGGAGGGGGAGGCGTTAATGGAGTGGGAACCGGCCAAATGCCATTGAAATGCAGAGGTGAAGAAGCGGACAAAAATGGGGTGGGCGATTGGTGGCAACGCGTGGAGGAAAGGTGGGGTTTGGTGGAATTTGATGCTTTCACGCTGTGTCCGTCAATTGCATTGATGTGCGAACCTTTGAAAATCTTTGATTCCGTTTTCTGTTCCAGGAAGAACAATTTGATCTCGAATTTGGTATCAATTCCAAGCTGCTAAATTTGGTATTTTTCCTACTCTTGATAGAATTCTAAACTATTTTGCCTTTCAACTATATTAGAGTCTCGAGAATAACGAATAAACATAATATTAATGTTAATATTTGTAATTTACGTTTTGGTTAAATAATTTAGAACTCGTTACAAAAATGTTGCTCAATACGTTCCATGTTCCATGAAAGTTAATTCATAGTATTACTTTTATTGGTAAAGAATGATTCGTTTCTTATTTACATATTTTTTATTTAAATAAATATAAATATTATATATTTCTATCATTATTTTGGACTATTTTTCACATTTTCTAATTTCGCATTTAAGAATAAAATAAAGAAGAAAATTTTTGCAAAATGAAGGGAGACACGAGTCTTTATTTTTATTTAAGTTTTTGCACTTATTCGTATAAATCCTTAAAATTGGAATTGACAATCATAAATCTACATATTTCTTGTTCTCTTCTGTTGTGTGAAGATCTACAATAAAATACGACAAAGTGAGCTCAGTCACTTTCTCACGTGCTCGAAGGCGAACTCAAGTAAAATATACTAATAATTTCCTCATTTCTCATAAATCTAGCGGTTCCACACGTGTCAGTTTTATCTGCATATACTCACCGTCATAGTTGAGTCGAAAAAATAAGTAACTACACTACAGTCCCTTTGCTCGTATAGTCGTAAACGTAGCGTTCAGTTCGAGTTCAAGTGTTCGGCAATATTTATTCACACATTTATACTAATACAAAAAGAGTCAGTGTGATAAAATATTAATTTTTCTAATATATCCCTGTTATATATTTAATTTGAAGAATAATTTTGGAAAATACATATTGCCTATTAATATTTATAAAATTGATATATCCATTCTAACACCTAATCCTAATATACTAT
>JAYJMF010000019.1:2200344-2217278 GCA_036873715.1 Salvia sclarea
TAATAAGCACATAATCATATAAGCAATTTAAATAAAAGAATTTAAATAATGCACATAGAAGGGCAAAGAAGGAAAAGATTTAAAAATCCCGCATTTTTGAGCTGTCTGCTTTTTGCGGGCTGCTGCAGTGGGTATACCTGAAGCTGCAACCTTTTCGTTCGCACTCTGTCGCGCTGCGGCGTAATATGAAGTTGTCAACTCGCTACTACGGGCATTATCGGATCATTGAAAAGGTGGGACCAGTGGCTTACCGCCTTGAATGGGACCAGTGGCTTACGGCCTTGAACTTCACGTTGGGTCGCTCATCCACCCGGTCTTTCATGTCTCCTTGCTCAAGAAGGTTCTGAGCCCAACTATTTCTCCATCTCCAGACCTGCCAGTCATCGACCTAGATGGTGCCTTTGTGGTTACTCCGGTAGCTATTTGTGCAGAACGGGTGATTCAGCGTGGAAAGCAGAAACTTCAACAATACTTGGTTCAATGGGATGAAAAGAATGAGTTTTTAGCTTCCTGTGAAGATTCTCAATTTCTACGCCGTAAATTCCCAAAATTTGTCCTTAGGGACAAGGATCTCAATTGGGGGACAGTATTGTCATGAATTCCAAGACTGATTTGGTGGAGATTGAAGATGGGACTGAGCAATTAGGGCTCATAGGAGTGAAGGTGAAAGATTGCATTTTTGGTGGAAGTAATTTAGAGTCAAAGCTTGAAGAAGTAAAAATGCTATCATCAGAGAAGCTCCTGAGTCGTTGGATGTTGAGACATCTAAAAGGTCGTCCGATGCGGAGAAATGCGAGATTGCAGCAAATTAGTGCCGTGGTTCTTTGTTATCTTTATTATGCTTTGTTGTTTTAATTTCATGAAGTGGGGACCACTATGGAAACTATATATATTTTGAGTTGTTAGGTTAAAGGGGATATCGAAAAAGTATTAACACCAACTCTCTCTCTCTGTCATCTTATCTCATATCTTTCTCTCTCTCTCTCTCTCTCTCTACCTCCTTATTCTATTATTTCTTCTCCTTCAAGATACTTGTTCTTGTATTCCATTATAATCCTTGAGAAAGAATATAAAATTCTTAATTTGGTTTTGTGAATCTCAAATCACAACAAATTAGTCGTACAACTCACATTTTCTTTCGCTCAGCGAGACCCAACATACAACATAATGACCAGAGAGGTGGCACGACATTATCAACTATAAAAATAAACTAAATGTCATAAATAAATTCAATTACATATGATAAATTATATAAAAATATTTAATTAATAATTTATATGAGAATAATTTAAAATACGTTCTTGAATCGCTTTTATCCTTGACGTCTTAGTAGGACCTTTGCATTCACCCCAAACGGCTTTCACCAAACTTGGGGTTGGCTCCCACTTGTCAACAACTGTTGGAGAAGATCTCAAGTGGTGCTCTGAGTCATCTAAAGGTAATTTGTCTAGCTTTGCTTGGATACTAGTCCATACACCATAAAGACGTTGTATGAAAAAGATATTGAAATTAATATACATCAACACTCGCAAAGGTGTTGGTATCCAGTATAATCGTGTTCTCAATGGACACGCCGAGTAACAATGAATTTTTATGAATCACCCTTCGCCTCATAAGTAACATCCACAAGTCGACAACCTAGAAATGATAACATTTGAATACCTAATAATCTTAATTCTTAAAATCAAGGTTGATGTAGAAAATTATAATATTTCATATAAAAAAGTAATACGAACTTATCCATGTCGGAAAATCATGGCCCATATCTGGCAGACTTGTGATGTACTCGACTTCGAAGATTTGTCCGCCACCTTGAATCTTGATCTGCTTAACTAGGCCATCCGCATATGCACAAATAAAGAGGGTGAATCTCCTTCGGTACTTCATTAGGGGTTCATGCATCGTGATCTCTTCCTCTTCATCGAGATCTGTGTTCCCATGGGCCACTTCATCAACCATGGTTGATATGGCATATTGACCGATAATCTGTCACTAATTCTAATTCAAAATAAACTTTTAAAAAAAATATATTGAAATGCCAAAAATTGTAGTCAGAATAAAGAACCATATTTAAATTATTACCAAACCCGAATCTGCCCAAACATCTAGATTCTGAGATTCCATTCTCTTTAAAATGCATCATCTTCGGCATGGAATATCGTGGCGACTCCTGATAATTCACCTCTGTCAGCTTCCAATCTCGTGCACCAAATGGCGAGACGGAGTGTGATGAGACACAGTATGATGAGAGAAAGTGTGATGAAAGGGAGTGTGATGAGAAGTTGTTCTCTCTCGTGATGTGGATTGGGACGGGATATCATGACGTAAACTAGCATTATCATTTGGATCATCTGGTTGTGATGTCAACATCCGCTGACGACGAGGGTCATATGTTGTCGTTGATTGTGAACTCCCACATGTCCACTTCTTGAAGTGCGAGCTGATGTAGTACTACATGGTATCCATTATTCGTATTTCACTCTTCTTGACGGTCTTCACTACTATCTTCTTGATCCACTAATGATCCTCACGTGCCCAACGTGAATGAGGAGTAGCCCCATGACTACTGCTTGACAATGACTAGGTCGGCATCCTTGGACACTTTGATGTACTCGCAAACACATGAGGTTGCTAAGCTTCGACCTCAATCTCTATGCCTACGTCACGAAGCAAATCATTGTCATGCACAACTACACTGCGTCATTGCTAGCTCGTACCTCGATCCTCTCTGGCTCTAACTGTCGCTCCAACTGAGGTTGCCGAGCTACATGCATTACCTGTGGCCCTTCTTAGTGGGCTCTCTGGAAGAAACAAGTAGAGCACCATCTGAAACAACAGATATGTAATAAGATGTGGTCTTCTCGTACTTGTCAGCTTCCATGTCCTTGATCTCGAATATTTGAAATAAAAATATCATTCGTTAAAAACTAAATAATTTATATAAAAAAGCAAAGTTAGATTATTAAATATCAAAAAATAAAAAATATTATCGAATTTTCGAAAAACGGTTCTATATCAAGCTTTGTGGTCTTGGGCTTAACCCTAAATGCCTACCACAAGAATATGGGGTATCAAATTGGCCCCTTGAGGGGCTTCCCAACCTCCTAAGCTAGTCTTGGGATGCGCTCCATTGCCTAAATAAGCAGTGCCCATTAGGGTCCATATAAGTGTCACTTCTTTCCCTTCTATTTTCCCTATGAAAAATTGTTAAAGGTCAGCCAAAGCCCAGACTCACCCCTCCACTGCCCTGTCAGAGCCAAAAATCAGTGTGTGTACCAGACGCACAAGGACGACACAAACGTATTCTCCCCATTATCGTCTACTATACGTGTCGTGAAATCGACTGACCAAATGAACCACATGTGTTTGCCCCTCTTCATAAAATGTCACTTATGACTATGACTGACTCAAGTCATAATGGGCTATTGGATCAAAATTGGAGCCACCGAAATTGAGCCCGGTGATGAGCATAAACTCAGGAAATGAAAAACAAACGGGTATGCCACACTAGAAGAACCAAAGACCTTCGTCACCATTATTTATCTTCATCAATCGGGCAACCACGTGGTGTAGAGCCAGAGTGTGGAAGGGTGTTGAACAAGTGTATGGGAGGGGGGAATACTGCCTGAGATGGCTAGTTAGTTTGACTGATAACTAACTTGGTGCATAATTTGGTCATTAGTGTATCATCGCCTTAGTGAAAACTAACTTGGTGCGGAATTCTGCCTAACTTACTGCCTCAATGCCCCTACACGGTTCGTGTTCCTACAACGATGGGGAAGTAGGGGGAGGTGTTAGAGGGGTCGAGAATGGGGGTGGTGTGGCTGCTACCAGAAAAATGAGAGAAAGATGGAGAACTATGATTTATTGTGGAGGAAAGGATAAGAGCAAGGGTGGATATGAGGATGTCCACTAAGGAGGCGGTGAAGGGGACGTCGAGGAGGTGGTGGAGCGTCGGTTTCCGCCAAAGGATGAGGAATGGAGGCGGCGGCTATCGCTTCCATTAAGAGGAGAAGGTGGAAGTCGACGGTGGTGGGGCTTCCCACCATCGAGAGGGGTTGCCCTAGGCGACGACGTCACGATGGTGGCCGGAACGACGATGGGCAATGTCTGCGGTAGCGTTGCGTCGACGAAGAGGGAAAAGGCAGTGAGCTAGGTTTTCCTTAGAGAAATGTGGAGAGGCCGTGGAGGGAAAAGAGTCTTACCACCGTGGAGAGGGAGGTGAGGGAGTCACCTTGGTGGTGGTGGTGGTGGTGGCGTTACGGTCGCCGGAACGAAGGGAGGCGGCGGCGGCAAAGAGTAATAGGATTTTAGGGTTTGAGAGAGGAAGAGATAAGAGAGTGAGAGAGATGAGCGTGTCTGACATCTTTTTTTTTTGGGGGGGGAGAGAGAGAGAGAGAGAGAGAAGAGAGAGAGAGAGAGAGAGAGAGAGTGAATTGTTTGAATCGAACACCAATTCAAATTAAAGGGTGAGAGATAAATTAAAATAATATTTAGATTAGTTGGTTGGTTTTAGCGAATAAAGCTGATAGTTGATACTGATAAGTTTTACTAAGGGCTCCGGTCTTATTTTGAATTTCAAAATGACTCTCTGTTCAGAGATAAACAGGTGGCAGTTATAAGGTCAACGCTATTTAAATGTGGTCGATCTGGGAGATCTTCATCGTACTATTAGACAGCGACATGTCTAATGAAGCCCAAAGTAAGACAAAAATGGATATCTCATCCTAGGATAAGACAAAATGGATATCTCATCCTAGGATCTGCAGGCACTCAACGTTACATAAAAGGAGGAATGAAGACCAAGATTGTATGAGTCACAGGGTCTGGGCTTTCACTCTCTCTCAACGACTAGTTCAAATTCCAGGTTTCCCTCCAATGGATCTCAGATTAAACTCGCCCATTTAAATAAAACCCTACTCGGCATTTGGCTTTCACCGATTCTAAGCACAAAGAGAAACTCTGCCAAAATCATGTCTCATCTCAAAACTCTTACTTTAATTCTGCTGTGCTGGATCGAAGAAGAGAAGCTCCTACTATTAAGTGTGTTATCTTATTACACATCTCTTAAATCTAGGCACAATCTTGTTCTATCTAGCCTAGATCTCTTAATTGGAGATTGTCTTACCCCTCACTCGAAAATCTTGTAATAGTGTGAGAAATATGTAGGATTGTTTGTGGCAATATCTTGTGATATTTTGTCCAGTAAGGTAACTTAGCACCTAGATTCTATGGAGGAATCCGACACAATAAGTCGGCACTAATAATTGATTTTCAGTGAGAAGTGTTTGTTGTGCACCTGCAAGCGCGAGCTGATCCCTAGTGGATTGACTGAGAATTTCAGTCCGTGGACGCAGGAGTTGATCTCTCTCTGAACCACGTAAAACTGCTTGTGTTTTTTACCTTCTGTCATTCTGTATTGCTCTCTGTTTTACGCTGATAACTGATATTCTGAATATTGATTAAATTTTACTCGGCTAAAAACTGCTCTCATTAGCTATTGCATAGTTGTATCTTACTTAATTTTTCAGCATGATAGTTATCAGTCCAACTGACACATCTTCGACAGTCAGAATGATTTTTAACTATGAGCTTTTCAATTTTTCGCTGCATACTTTGAAAATTTGCATTCCACCGCACACTTGTTCAATATATATCTAAGACCCAATAATATTTATAATTTTTGGGTTCATAAACATAAATTTTTAATTTTATTTTACTATTTATATATACATTATTTAATGATTGTAATTACTATTAGAGTTTGAATTATTGAGTTTAAAATATCATATCATTCATCCTACGAGATCTTATTCTAGGATATTTTTGTTAAGATCTCAATAGTTATAATTTTAATCGATATTATTCATGATTTATATTCTACGTTTCATAGATATTTTATATTTTTATTTAATTATAATTGTCATATCTATTATCGTGCAATGTGCGAAGGCTAAATTTCTAATATACAATAAATCGTCGACTTTGAATAAACTACAAATTTCCATCAAAATCAGTTGTGAAATTTTGGTTTCACATTTAAATATTATAAATTTAAATTATCTCTATATATAGTTTTCAAGGATGAATTAACATGTACCGCTTGATAAAAAGTTGTATGATGATGTTTTTCACAAGATTGGTCGAGCGATCAGGATCGTGATTGTTGGTAGGAATTTTTGTTCATTGTTCTTTTATTTACTCCCTCCGTCTCAGCTAAGTTGAGGCGTTTCTTTTTGGCACGAGATTTAAGGAGAATTGAAAAGTAATGTAAAGTGATGACAGAAATATATACCCCCTCCGTCCACAAAGAGTGTTCCACTTTGTGGACGATACGAGTTTTAATGAAAAGTAAAAAAAATTGTGTGAGTGGGGAAATGGTCCCACCATGTGATTTAATAAAGAGTGGAAGATATTGTGTGAGTGGAGAAATGGTCCCACCACTTTTTTGCCAAATAAGGAAAGTGGAACACTTTTTGTGGACACCCAAAATGGCAAAAGTGGAACACTCTTTGTGGACGGAGGGAGTATTATTTAAAATTGTGAGTGTTATAAAGGTATTCTAATAAGGAAACTCCTCAACTTAGTTATGACGTCCCAAAGAGAAATACGCCTCAACTTAATTGAGACCGAGAGAATATGTGTTTCGTTTAATATATAGGCTAATAAGAAATCATTAATGAGAAGACCCTTATATTTTTGCATTTTAGTTTGCAATCATTTGTCTTTTGAAAATGGATGATTGATATTTCGGCTCAAGCAAAAATTTCAGAAACAGGCGCGTGCACGTAAATGTTGGTAGGCGCGTGGGTCAAGTTCTTGTATAAACCTCGTCTCAGGAAAGCCACCCAACAACTACTCTTTAGATAAAAAATAAAAAGATTAAATAAATAAAGAAGAAGGAAGAAAAAGAGAAAAATGAAAAAAGGCTGAAATCTATTTTGGTTGTGCATTCTCCCTAAAATGAAAAACTGGCAGAATCAGAAGCAAACCTACCAATTTCACAATCCATCGAATGAGCGCATCAAAAATTGCGAACATCTCTCATCAAACTTAAACTGATTCTTGGACCGTGCTTGGACTGCAAGAATTGGCTTAAATTTGCCAGATTTTACCAACAAATTTCTGCGCATAACACGCGCACAAGTTAGCTGGATAATGAATTTTGTTTCCTGTTGATGGAGTTGAACAGATCTTTTCCCCAATTGAATTCATGTGATGTTGAGAGTGAGAATTGGATCTGATCTGAAAGACTGAAACCCTTAAATTTCAGCTCTGGAACTTCACCCAAATTTCGCAAGGTAAATCCTCGATGCCGAGCTGAATTTGAAATTTTTTGAATTCAGAATTAGTTAGATCTGCGAACTGATCTTTGCTCTCACTCATCTATATGATCGAACGCCTCTGTTTCCCAAGAAAATTGTAACTATAAAAAAGTTATCTACTCATAAAGCAGGAGAACAAGTTTTAATTCTAGGGTTTTGTAAGAAACCTGAGAAAGGAGTCAAAGACCTGCTTACAGAAAATATCCAATCGTATCAAGCGACTGGATTAGTATCTTACTTTCTTGATAAATGATTATTTATGTCTATTATTTATTAGTTCATCTCTCTTTCTCCTCAGCATGTGTTTCAATTACAGAGTAGAGGGTCGAGGATGACATGGAATCCACTGCTTGCTACGCTGCTGATTGTAGTTATATGTTGTAGGATGTATTATGTGTAATTGAATTTTCATTTACAAATAGTTGAATGCAGATTATGTCATGGAATTTTAGCAGGAATGTCCAGCTAGAGTTTGATAATTTTGGCAATCCTGTGAATTGCAGGTTTGAGAATTTGCAGTTGCTGATCCAGTCTAGCTGTATATACGAATATCATATCATATCACATATCTGAACACCGGGAAGACATGCATGCGAAGCATCGAAATGGACCTGGGAACGGGCACAGGTCAAATAATATGGGGATGGGAGGTGTGGCTGCTGCCTCACGAATTCCCCCTGAAGGTTCGATGAGAGGTTATCGGATGTACAATTCTGATTACAGGAGCTATAACCGTGGTGGTTATGGAAGTGGGGGTAATCACTCGAAGCAATATCAGCCACCTCTGCCCCCTCCAAGGGAGGCCGACATTTTCATGGAAGCTGGAAGGATGGCTGCTGAGTATTTGGTTTCTAAAGGCATGCTGCCACCAAATGCACTTTCAGGAAAGTGGCAGGGTGATGGCTTGAAGAATCAGGTTGGCAACTTTCAGGGTTATAGGTCTAATGAAGCAGAAAAAATACAGAATTCTGTGGATGGCCGTGCATCAGCTCATTCCCGTTTGGGAAGTGCTGCTCTAGATGTAGGTCCAGGTAGGAGAAAGTATTCTGATGAATATAATTCAGTGGGTTCTAGAAGTTCTATTCGAGGAATAGAACGAGGAAGGAAAAGAAGTGGAACCTTCAGAAATTATGGGTCGGAGGTTAGTAGAGAACTCGGAAGAAGTGGATCATTGACAGAGAAGATTAGAACTTTCCATGGTGCAGAGGCAGAGAGTGATGGTTCTGTTGGACATTACAGTGAGCAGCCTGCTGGTAAAGATGGTAATTATGAGATGCATAAGTCTTCTCCTGGTGAAACCACTCGAGAAATTGAAAGTGAAACTCAAACAGTCTCTGGATTGGAGAAACGTAACGTAGTTGAAGATGCAGACGTGAATAATAGTATTTTGAGTAACGAGAAGCGTCTAACATCAGATGCAAATGCCGAAGCCACAAAAATGTCTGATAATGAGACTGAGTTGACCAAAGCTGTAAATAGTGATAATGAATTGCAGCAAAAGAATGATGAGAAAAAGGAGGCTGTATTTTCGAGAATAGAGGATACTTTGGTTGGTGAGGACCATGTTGATTTAGTAAAGCAGTGCAAATTTGTAAATGTTCCTACTAAAACTCGTTCATCATTGACAATCAAGGGTCCAAAGGCTGATCAGAATCCCAGTAAAGAAGAAGAGAGTATTTCCAAGAGAGAACATTTGGAGGATTCTGGAATGCATATCATAGATGTTGACATGGAGAATTCGGCTACTAATGCTGCTACCCATCAAAATCATGAGCTTAAAAACCTTCCATCTGATGATCCCACTTCAGAAAAAGAGATGAATATTACATACTCAACAAGGTCAGTGCCGAGCTTGAGGTCTGAGTCTTTTGCTGAAAGATCTTTATATAAAGAGCAACAACCAGTTGAGGGACTGTCGTCAGGTTTTGGGAGGTCAAAGTCCATGTTTATGGAGCGAGGTGAAAAACGGGCAATAGATTGTAATCCTGATGGAAAGGATGATTTTAAAAAACTTAAACAATGGGTTCCTATGCAGGATGCTCAATCTAATAGCTCCCCTCCAACTTCTAGCTCAATAGAAAACAAGCCACTATCACAAGAACTGAGTCCGTCACAGGCTGCTCGACTGGCTCCATCTCCTGATCGGAATAGTTTGGATATTTCACTGTTTCCCAAAGATCATGCTGACTCATCTGAGTTCATGCAAGAAAAGCAGTTGTTTCCTAGTTCATTCAAGACTTGTGATCTGAATCTTGCTGGAGCTTGTGATGTCAATGAGAATCATGATGCTGATCCCATGCTTGTTTTTTCATCTATTACCCAAAGCGGAAAAGCAGGAACACGTATTGATGTTGATTTGTCAATGGGTAACAATGGTAATATGTCTAACAAAACTGGTAAGCACGGTGTCAATGAGAAGAATATTGAGGTTATAGATTTGGAAAAAGAGTCTGCACATGAAGACAAAACCTACGGTGATTCCGAGAGAAGGTTAGTTCGTTGATAAAAAAAACATGCATATATGTACTTGTAAAGTACTTGTTTTTGGACACACACAAAAAGTAAGGAACACATAGATGTTGATCATTTATTTTCCTGCTTTTGTTTTCTCGTGTCCTAGCATCATTTTTTTCCCACACTTTTACCTGCTGTATGCTTGGCTATGGCTGTTAATATGTGTCTTGGTAATTCAGGGGAGATACTGTATTCACCGACCTGGATGGCTTTCCTAATAATGTACCCAATGCTAACGGGATGCCTGATGTTCAAGATGGGTATGGACTTATGATATCGGAACTTCTTGGAAGTGACAGCCCAAACTGTTCTTCTGTACCGACAGATTTAAATTCTTTGCACAATCATATGGGTCTACCAAATGCAGAGGTAATGGATTAGCTCTAGTCCTATTGTTTTTTCTGTGATGAAATCATGAAATTGAAGGGCTCTACACTCATGACTATGCATCGCTTCGTAATCAACAGTGAGCTACTAATCTTTTGAAAAAGGAAAACTTAGTACCTTAGTGACTAATTTTATGATCTGACTTGACCATCTCAAATATCTTACCATCTCTTTTCTCTCCAATCATATATTGCCAATGAACAATACCTGAGATGATATATCTTGTTCTATATTTTGTGCAGGGAATTCTTGGCGATGATGACTCAATTTATATGTCCCTCGGAGAAATACCAATAAGTAATGCCTTGTACTTAATTTAAGATTCGTCTTGTTAGTTCACTCGATTGCATTTATTTTCTTAATAAATTGGATAGTTTTTCAATCTGTTATGGCACAATATGAAATTGTATTTATATCCTGGCATGCATACTAAAAAAGATTTCATGTATCAGTCGTGCAACATTATCCGAAAACATATTCTAGAAAACGATCTTCATAAATGCTTCTCTCTCTCTCTCTGAACTAGAATTAGTTGAACAACTTGAACTTGAAGGCAGATTCCAATTCTAATTAGCATATGAGTAGTTGTTAAGGAGTAGGCTTGATCTCTTTTGACTTCTTCCTGCATCCGAGCATCTATGTGTTATTGCTAAAAGTAGTAGGTTCAATATGGTTTCTGTTTGTTAGGTATAGTAATTTGGTTTCTGATTTATATGTCATCTAGTGACCCGAATCTTGGAAGAAATAGCAATTCTCCTTATGCTCCGTCTTGAAACTCAAACTCGTCCTTTTGGTACTTTGCATAAGCTTGGTTTTTTACTTATTATTTTATCTGGTTACAGCTTTCATGCAGAAGTATGTCTACAAATTTACAGACACAGGAACTAAGATAATATAACATGTAATACATGTAACTGTTCTGACGCACACGCACTCTCTCTGATTGCATTAATCTTAATCTGTTGTAGGCATACTGGGAGCCTGGGAGCAGCCATCGCAGGACTATGGGAAACCATTTTGAGGACGTTAATATCAGAATGTTGTGAGGTGGATGCACGAGAGCAGCCCAGGCGCGCAGTTTTTGTTGCGCTGGACCATTTCTTGTTGATGTCTGATTACTGTGCCGAGTGTTGATCAAGTGATGGTCTAGCTGTCTTGACCACGACTTTCGTCCCATCCCCGTTAATGACATGGATTGTTGTGGATTTTAGTTGGATTTATGGTGTAGAGCATATGAGAGAGATCTGAAAATGGTTATCTTGTGCCAGTGATGCTCCTCGAAACCAGAATGGTTTATGCTGTGTATGTAGAGGAGATAGATGACCATGACCATGTCCATTAACTACAATTTATATATATATTGAGTAACTTGTATTCTACACTGGTAGTAATGTGTTTGGGAGTTTGATAGTGATATAAATAAATATTAGAGGGGGAGTGAATGAGCTTTATTTGCAAGCTGGTAGAATGGCTCTTCCCTCTCACCTACACTCAATGGAATTTCCTGCCCTTTTCCTTCACCCACCAATTCACATTTAAGGAAAATCAAACAAACATGTAATTTAATTTTGAGCTTTAAATTGATTGGTGTGGACAAATGAATTTAGCATGCGATTAATAAGAGCCAAGTAATAATATATTCAAATTGAATTCTGAGCTATTTCTTATACTCCCTCCTTCTCTCAATTATTAGTGCATTTCTTTTCGGCACGGGAATTAAGGAGAGTTGAAAAAGTAGAGAAAATTGTATAAAATAGTGATAAGAATATATTATATTTAAAATTGTGTGTGATAAAAATGTCCAAAAAAGGAAATGCATCAAGATGGTGGGACATCCCAAAAAGGAATGTGCACCAACAATTGAGGGACGGAGGTAGTATAATATTTTACATTCAAAAGATGAGTACTATCAAGCCAGGGCATAAACAATCACCACCAACATCCTTGAAAACTAAATGGTCCAACCAAAATGGAACTGACATTCAAACATCAAGATATTGATAAGAAAACAACAAATAATGAATGATGAACAAAGAATCTATGTGAGAGTGTAGCCTTACAAATAAATCAGAAGAAGAAATAATGATCCAAATATCAGATAACAGAACCTCAAAAACACCAAAGACAAGCCAATCCTAACAATCAAAGAGCGTGCTAAGAAATATTACCACAGGCACACGACACCTAAGCTGGCGCTCGAATAGATACTTCAACGAACTATGAGAGGCCTTTAAGGGTGCGGGTGAAACCCCAAATTCAGTAGCCACTCTGTGCGGGCAAGTCATTGTAGTATGCCCTTCAATTCAAAAACCAATGGGGAAAATGTCCCTTTTTAGCTCATGACATCAAACTATCTCATCTTAGATAACAACCAATTCACACATAAACAACAAGTTCCAAAACAAAAACTATTACGCATAAATGCAAGATTTCCAACATGAATTACCAGGCATTTTACAAAGGAAACATGGCTTCATTGGGCAATCAATGTAGGTAGCACCCCGAAACCCAGCTTCATGGCCCGGTTTCTTACATACCTAAACAACAATACAACACACAATTTCTCATAAACTTCGCACGGACACAAGGTAAACGAACCAAAAACTGCACTCGCACATACATCTACAGTAAACGCATGTTCCACTATCCATAAACATAATCACACACACACACAACCACACGTTGTATACGTTCAAAACTGTCATAGTTCACCATCTGACGCATCTACAGCGGAAAAATTACCAGCAGAAAAATTACCAAAAGTTTGAAATAAATAAATAACGAAAACTAGCAAAACGATTTACTTTGCAAACTCTCTTGAGGCTAATAGTGATTCTTTTCCTCTTCATCGACGACGAAGCTTCATCCTTCTCCTCTACTTGCTCTTCATCCGACGCCTCTCCGGCGTCGTTTCGGTCTCCATCGTCAACATCTACTTCGTCTTCATCTTGCTCCGGTTCTTCCTCTGAACTATCTTCGGTGTCGGAGTCTCTCTCAATCACGATTTTCGGGAACGACAGTCCCCTCGTCTGCGGCGCCATTTTCAAAACTCGCAGAGAAATTACAGAAAATAAGGAAGAAAAGGAATTAGAGCAAAAAATAAAATAAAAGAGCGATACTCGTGAATTTCTGACTCTTTAATCAACCGACTTGGGAGACAAAAAGGCACTTTTAAGTTTTGATGCTTCAGTTACTGATATGCCCTTGGATGGTTATGAACATAAAATGCCGATTTAAAAAAATAGTATAGATTATTTATTATTTATAAATATTATTATTCAGTGCGTTTCATCGAAGCATTGTGAAGAAACATGGAGGAAATTTGAAAATCGCCTTCGTAATTGTGTATTTTAACCCAAGGGTATCAGTGGCATTTGGTTATGTGACATGGCGGGACATGACGTGGCAGTTTTTTAACCCATCGTTGGTCGTTGCCCCTTTGCGGTTGCGGTTCTCATCTCAAGCGACTCTATTTTGTTTTCCCATTTTATTTTTATTATTATTATTTTTACTGTTTTTTCATGCAAATGTGTTTATATAACAATATTGAACTGACTAATAGTGTATACTTCTGTATTTGCGCATAAAATATTTTCCCACATATTTCTATGTTTCCGTTGGTATTACATTAGGTAATAAAAATACCCTTAATAAAAAAATAAAAATAAAAATGTTAAATTTCTTTCTAAGAGAAAGCTTTAGTTGCATACTATATACATGTTTATTTATAAAAGAATGGTTCAATTATATAAATTAGGGTTTGAATTTGAATTTGTGTATTTATTTATTATACTAGCTAAGAGAACAATTTTTGTTGGATTTGGCTTAATGATTATCAAGTCTATACATGTCCAAGTTTGGGTTGATTTTGGCAGAGCCTCTTAGATCATTGTGATTTTTCAATTCAAATTAAGCACAAGAAGAGAATATATTTAAGTGGGATTCATACATCAAATATATCGTTTAGTTTACAATCACATTCTCATCCATCCCTCATTCTATGCTAGTACATCCTAAACTTATATCTACACAACAATAACAAGGATCATGAACATCTCCATTCCATTCCATATCTATACACAGAAGCAGAGGAATGAGCACCTAAACAATCAGAAGGATTCATGGCCAGTTTTGGAGCGTGGTTGTGCAGTTCTAGTGGTTAGGGAGGGCCTCATGGTGACGAGAGCTGACTCGTTGGCGCCAGCCTTGAGAGCAGCCCTCCCAGCATCCAAAAACCTCTTGACTGCATCCTCAGCGTACCTGTTAGCCGTTGCCACATCCATTTCTTTTCCTATGTTGGGATACGAGTTGAGCATGTAGTCCCCGTTCAGCTGTGCTGCAAGCTGAATCAGTTCGAGCTGAAACTCCGAGAGCTTCTCGTCTTCCTTTGCCCCTCTAGGCCTTAGGGCCATCTTCACTTCTGGGAGTTTCTCTGCAGAAATTCCAAGATTGATCACAATCATGAACCAGTTTAGAAGTTGGTGGCCGTGAATAACTATATCTATGACTAGACCTTCTAATTGAAATACGTATTTCCTAATTGAAATATGTATTTTTGGCGTATTTAGCCGTGTTCGTATTTAATACGAATTTTTCCTAATACGCAAGGGGTATTTATGCTACCTAGCCTAGAAGCTTTCGAAAAACCAGAGAGCGTAGAGGGATGCTTACAGGGCGTTTGGTTGAGCTTATAAACTCCTTAAACTAGCTTAAAATGGCTTATAAGATATGAAAATAAGCTCTAGTCGTGCTCTCCAACAAATAAGTTGTTCAACCCCAACTTATTTTTTCATAATCTTATAAGCAACAACAAAGTACTGAAATAATTGACCCTTTGAATTAATATTTCTTCAATTTGGTTTGTAGCTTATAACAAGACAATTTAAAGTTCTTAAAACATTTGATAAATAAGCTTAAGGTGGACCTGGGCAGTCTTGGCGAGGGGTATGACGCATGTAAAAGTAATCCTCAAAAGTTGCAGCCCACGCATCGCGCTTAGTCAAATAGTTGGAGTTTTTGAGATTGAAAAGCTTGTTGACCGTAGCAGGTATTGAGGAGTGTTCGTATTGTGAAGTTGGGGTCGGCCCACTCGACTCATGAATGACTGCAGATTAATCCAACACAATCATGAGTTTTGGCAACATGAAATGAAATTGAAGGAACAAGGTACAAACCAGAGGCCTTCTGAATCCATGGCGAAATCAAGAAAGTAGGAACGCGGACGCCAAGCCTATTGAAGTGGAAGTAATAGGGGTCGGGTCCAATGATCCCATCCGGATTGGGCACCCCATCAACGGGAGTGGGCACGTGATCGTAGAAGCCGCCGTGCTCATCATAGGTGATCAGTATGGCCATCTCCTCCCACTGCGGGCTCTTCCTCAGCGTCTCGTACACCTCCTTCACAAACCTCTGCCCCTCCGCCACGTCGTGCGACGGATGATCGTCGTTCGCCGGGAAGAGCGAGACATCAAAGTAGCGCTGCTCGATCACCACGTAGTTGGGCAGCTTCCCCAGCATGGCGTGCAGCTTGAATTTCAAGGCGTAGCTGTGGAACTTCACTATGTTCTTCAATTTCCTCAAGGACTTGAAGAAGAGCGTGGCGGGGATATTCTGGTAATAAATCCCGAAATCGAGGTCATTCTCGTCCAAGGAGTCGAAAATGGTCTTCTGCGGGAAGCCGTGGATGAGATCCCTCCGCACGTTGCTGGAGGCGCCGTGGGAGGTGGCGGAGTGGACGTAGAAGCGGTTGGGCTGCGTCGAGGCGGGGACGGAGGCGAACCACCGGTCCATCACGGCGAACTGGTTGGCGAGCTCGGTGTAGACGGGGAGTCGCTCCGGTTTGAATCCGCTCATGACGGTGGCGGCCATCCCCTCAACCCCCATGCTCTCCGCCTGCTGCACGAAGCCGTCCATGGGGGCGGGGCTCGCCGAGGTGTCGTTGCGCCCGAATATCTGCTCCCGGATCGCCTGGATCGAGTGCCCCGGATCCGATTCGATGAACACCGCGCTGTCGGTTACTCCCACCGACGGGGAGAGAGGGTCGGATGCGTTGACCCGGTTCGATTCGGATCCCGTTAGCCCGTCGATGTCGGGTCGGATTCTTTTAAGCCACCCGAGCATGTGGTCGAAGGACCGGTTTTCCATCACCACCACCACGAAGGTTTTTATGGGGCCCTTGATTTTGTGCTTGCCTTTTTTCGCGGAGGAGAGAGGGACCCAGCCGGAGAGGAGGAGGTACGTTAGGAACACCGCGGCAAAAGGGAGCTGGACTCGCCGGAGAAGCCCCATTTTTGCGAATCTGCACTACTTTCAAACTTGTTTGACTTAATTTATTTTGTTTTCTGGTTTGGTTGTTGCCTTTCAGAGTTGATTGTTTTCTTCTTCTTTTTTTTTATTTAGTCCATGGTAGGGGCACCTGTTGTGCGACCACTACTCCAAAATTTGGACATCTGTCCCTTTCTTCTTCCTTTTTCATTATTTCCACTCCAGTTTTTCTCTGAGCAAACCAAAACACTTAGATGCTACAATTAAATTACTAAAAATCATATTTTATTCATTTTTGATCCTACGCTTCTAAAATGGTATCAGAGCCTAGGTTTTTATTGAGGAATAATAAATAATTAAAACAAAAATAGTATTATCCTAACGGAGGAGACGTTCCCAGAAATTATGGAACCGGACATTTGTCCGAGTTATGATACTTACAGG
>JAYJMF010000019.1:2217378-2227998 GCA_036873715.1 Salvia sclarea
ACTACTGTGAAATGGAGGCGAGACGATACTATCGCACATTGGCGGCAACCAAATTGCATATAGATGAGACGAGACTATCATGTAAAATTCGGACGACGCAATCATGCAACGCTCCAATAAGGTGAGATGAGACTACCTTGCATTGGAGAGGCAATAAGGACGAGAGGAGAGGAGACAAGACGGGACTATTGGTTAATATTTTGATAAGGCAACCATGCAACGCTCCATTAAGGTGAGACAATCGTGTAACTTTCCGCTGAGACAAAAAACTAATGAATTTTGACAATTACCAAGTACTGCTATTATACGAATTTGAATAAACTAACGTTTTAATAAAAATATTGATAAATCATGACATAAAATTATTCCCGTCGAATTTCGACGGATTACAACCTAGTTTCTAACTATAATATTAATTTTTGTACAATTCTAATTTTAGAGTGTGACTAAAATATAAAAGAAAAGGGAAGAAAAAATGGGATAAAACGAAAAACAGAAAGTCGTGGCACATTTCAACGGTCAGGAAGCACCGTCGTCGGCATATCCAACGCCCCATGTTGCGTTGTTGAACCCCCTACTCTCTCCCACACATCTCCGCGCCCTCAAAAAATCTCCGCCTCTCTCTCTCTCTCTCTGTAAATGTCTCTGTGTATATACATGTACGTATTCTTCAATCGCCTGCTTTCAATTTGATTTAATTTTTTTCCTCCACCCCCCCAAAATGGCTGCCGCGATAGACACAACGCTAATCTACAGACGAGTTTCGACGTTTAGATACAACAATTCCAATTATATACACAATTATAGCTTAATTTGCAGTCGATATAGAGCTTTCAACGGGAAACCGAGCCGTCTGCTCCACGATACGTCGCCTTTCCGGCTGCAGCCTAGGGTTTCCAAGCTGCAGGGATATTTTCTACGGAATCATCTGAATTGGAAGTTTACGAAAATCTACGCCAACAGTCCTCGCGAGCACGACACTGATTCGGCCGAGAAGCCGGAGTCGTCGACGGGGCCGGAGAGCCCGAAGAAGCCGGCGGGCTCGGGCCGGAGGGAGAAGCAGGGGAAGAATAATTGGTGGGGCAATAATGGTAATAAATGGAAGTGGCAGCCGATAATTCAGGCTCAGGAGATGGGCGTTCTGCTCATACAGTTGGGGATTGTCATGTTTGTGATGAGATTGCTGAGGCCTGGGATTCCGCTGCCAGGGTCCGAGCCAAGGACACCGACCACGTTTGTAACTGTGCCGTACAGTGAGTTTGTGAGTAAGATAAATGGGAATCAGGTGCAGAAGGTGGAGGTTGATGGGGTGCACATTATGTTTAAGTTGAAGAGGGAAAATGGGGCTGTGGAGAGTGGTGTTGGTGAGGTGAACAGTAAGTTTCAGGACTCGGATTCTTTGTTGAAGACTGTGACTCCCACGAAGAGAGTAGTCTACACCACTACGAGGCCGGTTGACATCAAGACACCGTATGAGAAGATGTTGGAGAATGATGTGGAGTTTGGGTCTCCGGATAAGAGGTCTGGAGGATTCTTGAATTCGGCATTGGTGAGTTGTTGCTAGATTTGTTTTATGATCCTAAAGTTTTATTCTTTTCAAAAATATATATGTTGCTGCAAATTGTTCTTTTAAAAAATATATATGTTGCTGCAAAGTGTTCTTAGGTTTGAGGTATTGTGTTCCTGCTCTGATTTGGATCATCTGTAGCTACTGCTGTTACAAATTTTGACTATTTCTGATACCGAAGAAACTTATAGCTGATTGAGCGTGTTATAAACTGCATTTTCTGGGTTGTGGAATTTCCAAAGCACTTCAAGACTCAAAGATGTGTGGGTCTTGGTGCAATTTGTAAACAAATGTGATTGCTGAAGTGAAGCTCCAAAAGGCTTGCTTTGCTATATTTCAAAATATATTTTAGCTTCAAAATATAGTATGAACCCAAAAATGTGTTTCCCAAGTTTAGGATAGACCAATAACTAATTTTGACCATTTTGGCAAAGTGAAGCGAGTACTATGGGGTTCTAGTACTTGTACAGTTCAGTGATATTTCAGTAGTTAAACTTAATTCTTTCTGGTTAACTACTTCAAACGCAATCTGGCAGTCAATTAATCAAAACCTAATAATGATCCACAGCAGACAAGAACCAGGGATTACCCACTACATGACATTAGCTTGCTCTACCCCCTCCAAGAACAAGAATATTTTTTTGCTCTTTTCTGTTTATCTAATACCATCATCCTTCTCCTAGATGCTCTACTTATGAGATATGATTCCGTTCTTTTCTTTTTCTGTTTTACAGATAGCTTTATTCTATGTCGCAGTGCTAGCAGGTCTTCTTCATCGGTTCCCTGTAAGCTTTTCTCAGGTAAGAATAATAAATGCTGTTTATATCCTTTTTCAGAAAAAAATTCATGAACACAGTTTTAAAATCGCCTGCAAATATACAGCAGACTCCGGGGCAGCTTAGAAACCGTAAGTCTGGAAATTCTGGGGGAGCCAAAGTTTCTGAACAAGGGGAAACTATTATGTTTGCTGATGTTGCTGGTGTTGATGAGGCAAAGGAGGAGCTGGAAGAGATTGTGGTATGTTGGTCCTTCCACTAAATTCTAATCTTATGCAAATTAAATTAATCCAGTAGAGTTTCCACTCTGAATTCTTGTCTTGTAGTGAGGACTCAAATGGTTCATTATTTAATATTCTTTTTTCTTTGTCCAGGAATTTCTAAGGAATCCAGACAAGTATATAAAACTTGGTGCACGCCCCCCAAGAGGTGTTCTCTTGGTGAGTGGTCTGATATTCATTAGCAATTAGACACAACTAGCAAAATGGAGATTTCTTGTTGATGATTTACAGAAATATACATCTTTTATTGAGCAATTTAACAGAAATTTGCTTTCTATCTTTGGGAAAGAATATTTTTGAGAAATAAATTTTAGTGTCTGGAGATTCATTACATTTCTCATGAAATAGATTGTAATGTTTGGTTTCATTTTACTTTATTAATCTGTATAAGTAGCCAAAACTTCTTTTTTTGTTAATTATTTTCCATGCACTGGATCAAGTGGAAATTCAACCCCTGTTTGTCTTACAGGTTGGTCTACCAGGAACAGGTAAAACACTTTTAGCAAAAGCTGTTGCCGGAGAGGCTGATGTTCCTTTCATCAGCTGTTCTGCAAGCGAATTTGTAGAGCTGTATGTTGGTATGGGGGCATCTCGTGTCAGAGATCTATTTGCTCGGGCAAAGAAGGAGGCTCCATCCATAATATTCATAGATGAGGTTCCTCCTCAGTCTCCCTAGTTTCTCTTCATAATGAATGTATCAGAACAATTATAATTTTCGGATTACGGATTCCTCAATATGTAGATAGATGCTGTAGCTAAGAGCCGTGATGGTAGATTCCGTATTGTGAGTAATGATGAGCGGGAACAGACCTTAAATCAGCTTCTCACTGTAAGACTTTGAAATCTAGCTTACTTTTTCTGAAGCACTTTATAATTCTGCTGAGCTGAAATACGCTTACTAGATAAGTACTGCAGGAAATGGACGGATTTGATAGTAACTCAGCAGTGATTGTACTTGGAGCAACTAATAGAGCAGATGTTTTAGACCCTGCACTCCGTCGGCCGGGTAGATTTGATCGAGTGGTTACGGTAACTAGATTTTCTTTTATTAGCTATAATTTCTAAGAATACTACAGTTTAGGCATTTCCCGTTGTCTGTGTAATAAGATGCATAATTCTGTCATTAGGTTGAAACACCTGATCGGACCGGAAGAGAAGCTATCTTGGATGTCCATGTTTCGAAGAAAGAACTTCCTCTGGGCACAGATGTTAATCTAGCTGATATTGCTTCGATGACCACGGGTTTTACTGGGTTTGTTCAGCCTCAGAATTCCTGATGCATGGTGTTCAACTTGAGAGATATTATTGAAGTTTTATTTTGCCATCTTTTGGATGTTGTGCAGGGCAGACCTCGCAAATTTGGTAAATGAAGCCGCTTTATTGGCTGGAAGGAGTAACAAAAATGTGGTCGAGAAAAATGATTTCATTCAAGCAGTTGAGCGATCAATAGCGGTAAAACTTGCACTTTCTTTCCTTGTCATACTCTGTTTACTCATATATAACTCCCTTCTGTTTTCTGAAATCGCACCAAAATACCCTTGTTTCAAATCAAAATTGAAGTGCTCAAAGCATATTCTGCATATTTCTCAAAAACATTCGGAGGTTTGGTGCAATTCTGGAAACTGAACGATTTATTGCAATTGCAAGATTCACCTCTCGTAGGGGTTTGGGTGCATATTACTCATAAAAAACAGAAAAGCGAGGAGTTATTTACAACTACTTCCCTGCTATATTTTCCGAGTTTGCCTTTGTATCAATGACTGAACCATGCAAGCCAAGTTAACCAAGAAATAGTTGGGTACATGCTTCGTTTTAGTTTCCTATGTCTTAGGTGGTTTATGCTACACTACAGGGTATAGAAAAGAAGACAACCAAGTTGCAGGGCAGTGAGAAAGCTGTTGTGGCACGGCATGAAGCTGGTCATGCAGTAGTCGGAACTGCTGTTGCAAATCTTCTCTCTGGACAGCCTCGAGTTGAGGTAATGGCTTTGTGGCATTTACATTGGACTTTCTTCATATAATAGTTCTATGATATTGGCTCTGCAATTTGTCCTCCGCGGTAAGTTGAGCTCATTTGCGTTTAAACCATATTGTCAATGTCAATTGATGAGTTTGGAGTATGATAAAAGCATCAATTCTCATCTGGTGGTTAGAAAAGGGTCTGAACTGCAACTTTTCGTATTAGATGGTTTATTAGTTTTATCTTAAAATTTTCTTTTCACGAGTCCTTTGTGGTTCATGGATACGAAGCTGAGAACAGTAACATGATTAAAATATATGTTGATCGTTTTGCTTTCATCAGAAGCTGAGCATATTGCCAAGATCCGGAGGAGCGCTGGGGTTTACGTACACCCCTCCAACCACTGAAGATAGGTATTTGCTCTTCATCGATGAGCTGCGGGGGAGACTTGTTACTCTACTTGGCGGCCGTGCAGCAGAAGAGTTTATTTACTCCGGGCGTGTATCAACTGGTGCACTTGACGACATTCGAAGAGCAACCGATATGGCGTATAAGGCGGTGGCCGAGTATGGCCTCAACGAAGCCGTAGGCCCCGTCTCCTTGGCAACTCTTTCTGGTGGCGGAATGGATGACTCTGGTGGATCACCATGGGGAAGGGAACAAGTATTACTCTGCACTTTTATTATGTCTCTTTTTTTAGTCAGTCATCTCTGTTTTCATACTTCCAAATGCTCATTGCATTATGTTTTCATTTGATAGGGACACATTGTTGATCTTGTTCAAAGAGAGGTGAAAGCCTTGCTGCAATCGGCACTTGATGTGGCGCTCTCTGTTGTTCGTGCAAATCCTACAATCTTGGAGGGTCTCGGTGCCCACCTGGAAGGTATATTCCGTGAAAACTCACTAACTGGCTTAACACTCTCCTAAATCCAAGTAATCCGAATTTTTAGCACCAATTTTGACATAAACTGTGACTGTAGAGAAGGAGAAAGTAGAAGGTGATGAGCTGCAAGAATGGTTGAAAATGGTGGTTGCTCCTGCTGAGCTCACATTCTTCATCAGAGGCAAACAGAGGTCTCTTCTCCCTCTGGAGTCAGGATCTTGATAAACAAATAATGGCATCTAGAGCTTGATCGTTTCTCGAATGTTTTCGTGGTGTTTTAAAAATCCCGTCGCACCAAAATATGCTCGAATGGAGGAGACGAAAGACAGGTAACAAAACTAGGTGGTCGACGTCTTACATTCGCAGCTCTGTATATTTATAGAATAACGATCCGATATAGCTAAATTGTACAGTCTTCCTGGATAGAGAATGCATGTTTGAAGGCATTGTTTTATTGTGCCCCCATGATCATGAGTGATGGTTTCATTGAAACAGAAAGACTCGTACCATTCAAGGGAAATTGCCTAACGTTGTTGCTGTAGAAAGTGACACTTTGTTTTGTAATTTATTCTACACTATTGTCTACATCACTTTTTTCCATTCAGTTATAGACATGCATGTTTCTAAATTCTAAACGTATTGGTATAGGTAAAGATAACATGAAGTGGAAGCAAACAACGTAAATACACAACAAAACAATGAATTTACCAGAAAACAGTGTGACTAAATACATTGGGGCAACCTAGCAACATTTTCACCTACTGCTCAAAATTTGAAGAAGCAAAATAATTAAAAATTTGAGATTGCTGAGAATCTGATACATTAGCAAACAGTGTGCTTTCAATCGGTGGTCTCCCCTTGTACCTCAGCTCCTGATCACAAAGTAAGAATTCCATAAACCAGATTAGCTCTAGGAAGAATTCCATCAAATCTTGAAATATGAATGGATCTTTGTGTTTGTGTGTGTGATTCGATTCTAACAAACTCACATATCACAACCTCCTACCTCAACAACACCACTTTCAGAAGAGCCACAAACATCTCTATCTCATAAACACAAATCCCCCACAATCCAAAATGCTCAATATTTGAAGAACAATGAGAAAAAAGAGTTAACCTAACCTTGTTCAGCATCAGCATCAGCATCCTCCTCCCATTCTTCAAACCCTTCCCCATCCTCATCATCCTCACCGTCCAATCCATACCTCTCATTGAGGAACTCCACCGCCCCTTTGGTCAGAACCAAGCTCTCCGCATCCAAAATGTCGAACAAATTCAGCGTCCTCGGCGTCAGCATCTTCAACGTCCCCACATTCCTACTCGACAGCCTCAAATTATCCGAAACCTCCGTCATCAGAAACATCGATTTCCTCTTCGGATCCAACCCTAACCTCTTCATCAGCGCAATGAACTCCTTCGTCTTCGGCTTCTCGAACTTCTCATCCAAATCCTCCACAACGATGGTGTTCTGCAGCGCGCTCGCAATGGCGGTGGAAATCGCCAGCCTCTTCTCCTTCCTGTTGATCTTAATCGACCAGTCCTTGGGCTTGGGGCCGAAGATGACCCCCCCGCCGGGGCGGAGCGGCGTCCGCTGGGACCCGCGGCGGGCGCGGCCGGTCTTCTTCTGAGGGTAGGGCTTCTGCCCACCGCCGCGGACCTCGGCGCGGGTGAGGGTGGAGGCCGTGCCGCGCCGGCGGTTGGTGAGGTCGGTGGTGATTCCGCGGTGGACGACGGCGCGCGCGGTTTCAGGGGGGGCGGATTTAATGTTGAGAGTGGCGGAGCCGACCTGGTTGCCCTCGAAGGAGAGGACGGGGACTGTGGCGAGCTCTGCCTGGATTTTGGCGGCGGCGCGCGGCCGTAGGCGGGGGAAATTGAGGGATTTGGGGGAGGGGTTGGGGTTGGGGGTAGAGAGGAAGATGGAGGAGGAGAAGAAGGAGATTGACGAAGGCGATGCAGTCGCCATTGTTGCTGAACAAGTGAAGCCAAGAGAGAGAGAGAGAGAGAGGGGTTATCTTGTTTGTTATCCTTTGGTGCAGGTGCGGAGAATAGCGCTCTCTGTTTAATCTTAAGTAAACTCGTGACGTTCAAGTTCTGCAAAACACGAGATATGTTGTATTACATGTATGTTTAGTGTGCCTGTGTTTGCCTAGTGGTAGGGTTTAATGCTCGAGGCCAAAGGTCTCGATTTTACGGCCTTTAAAAATTTATGTATTAATTTATCAAAAAAAAAATTGTGTTTATTTTATCCAATTTATAATAAGATAAGCGATTTATTTAATATTTTTACAAACTATTATTTTCAACACATAAATATGTAATAATTATTATATAAAACTATGTATTAGATGAACTTTTTTTTTTAATACCGAAAATGGGCTTATATAGATGCCTTCGATATAAAACAAGTAAGCCAACTCTCAGCAACGCGTGAATGTGACATTTAAAATTTGATAATTATAATTATTGCGTAATTTAAATATATAGATAATATGAAAATTATTAAAAAATAAAAACAAAAAATCAAATAAAGTAATATGGAGTATTCTATTTTTGCATTTATATGTTCTATAAATGTAATTCTTATTTTAAATTCTATTTCTAAATTATTCATCTACAAACGTTTATTAAAATTAATAGGTATTTCACTTTTAAAAAATTATACATAAATTTATTTTTGTCAAAACAAAAATTATATAGATTAAAGAGTTCTAAAATGAATGATTATGATCTTTCTAACCTTAATTGAATTTAATTAAAAGATTATGATATATCAACATAAAAATTCATGATATTACCTTGGCTTTGTTCTAAAAAGACAAGTAAGAAAATGAAATAAAATTAAAAATTAGCGTATGATCGAAATTAAAAGTAATTGAGGAGATGGAAAATAGAAAGAAAAAAAGAAAAAAAAAAACTTTCAAACTTTAAACGATTATAACTTCTTCGTTTTAAAATTATTTTTTACAATGTTTACAATAAATTAAAGATCTCGCTTTGGTCTTTAATTTAAGAAGGATAATGAAGATTATTTTATAAACCTAATTTGACAATTTTAGAAGAAGAAAAGATGAAACTCAATTTTGTATAATATAATATTATAGTCTCTTATTTAGATGCAAAACACACATAATACCCTGAACTTGAATAAGCTCATGCAGACTATATTCTACTCTAGGCTTTCTATATATATTATCAAATTTTATCCTTTCTATGTATTTCCATTTTATTTGGATATATATATATATATGAAGAGGATCATTTAGGATCCCTCCTGAAAATATTAACTAGGATCCAATCTGAACCCTTGATCTTGATTGATGGACGGTCAAGATTGATTTTCAGATTTGATGATGCTTTCGTATGTACAAGATAATGCTTTTAAACAGTTATGCTTTTTTTATGTGTGTGATAATGCTTTCATTGATTATAATGATTTCTGATATATTACATAATGCTTTTACTAGGCTAACGTGATGCTTGGATCTTAGATCCTAATTTCAGGAGGGATCCTAGTAGATCCCCACCATATATATATATATCTAGGCCATTGATTTTGATGCTTTTAAACGTATAATATAATGCTTTTATTAGTATTACGTTATGCTTTTAAACCATGGTTTCTACGTTCCTAAAATGGAGTTGGTTTTTACCAGATCCCCTATATGTGTGTGTGTGTGTTAGCTACCTCTATATCTAAAATATCATATAACAATTTTTCTAATAAGATTGTAGAAGTATGTTCTTTGACATGGAAGGCACATTTATATGTGCATCTAGCTAACGGTCTAACCTAATCAAACTCTAATAGCAATAATTATGCATTACTAAATCATAATTAAAGACTAATAGATACTATTAGAAAGTAATTAATTATAATTAGTTAGCTAATTATCCTATATAATCGTAAATTAAGGATCCACAATTCCACACCCAAGTTTTTGCATCGTACCCTTATATATCATTTCGTTGTTGTTGTGTCATGGTTAGGACTTAATTATAGGAGTTAAGAAAGTCCAGATATTATTTCGAAGTTTTTCAAAGAGTAGTTGAGAAGTGGGTAAATGACAACGTTACATTTGTATAATGGAAGCAGTTGAGATGATTGCATTTTGAAAAAAAAAAAATATAAAATAAAAATGAAACAAAGACATACTCTTGAATGCAAAGAAAATTTATGAAGTGTTGATTGATCTCATAACTATATAAGCTCTTTAAAATAGTGTACAGTACTTAAATTTTAGAAAATATTTGATAAAATAAAGGTCCTGAATACTTTATAAAATATAAAATAATCAGTAACAACTTATATAGTACAAGCTGAAAAAATATTTATCTTAATAAAACATTAAACAATTTATAAAAATTAACTCTATTATATATTTTATTATGTTCAACATATATATATATACACACACACACACACATATATATATATATATATATATCTTTTCTATTATATATTCCATTTCCCTTCTCTAACTCAAATTATCTCTCGAATGTATGAGTTCAATTATCCTAACACTTTAACTATCACTTACTAGTTACTAACACTTTAATGATCCATATCTTACAGGTTGCTCCTAAACTACTTTATAAGATGTTTCAATTTATGAAATGGGTAAAACAAAATTAGCAAAAGCACGCCTAAAATATTGATCAATCTTGAGTCCTTGACCGGATGGGATCCTCTGTCTCTAATTCTTTGTGTGCCACCGTGTGTCATTATGAATTTTGATAATTTTAATATTTTTTTTGTAAAATAAAAATTTATTATTACATAATATATTTTTTTTTTAAATTATATACTATGATTTTGGAATAATCAACCAAAATAAGTATTTTTTAAATCTAAATATTCCAAAATCGTTGTATATGGCCTTTTATAATTCTATTTTTTGCTATAAATATTAGTCATGATATATTATGTAATAATAAATTTTTATTTTTCAAAAAAAGTTATTAAAATTATCGAAATTCGTAGTGGCACGCGGTGGCATACGAAGAATTGGGGACAGAAGATCCCATCTGGTCCTTGACAGAGGGGATTATATATAGGGGTGGGTTACCGTGAGAAGATATTTTTCCGTGAGAAGGTGCGAAATATTACGAGAGTTGCACAAAATGTATAATTGTTTTGCACAATATCAACAAAGT
>JAYJMF010000019.1:2228098-2259635 GCA_036873715.1 Salvia sclarea
TTTTGTTAAAAAATTGGAATTGTATTAGTTGCATTTCGCATATTTGTTTAAATTGTTACCGTGTTATTATCGTGTCGGGTTGTTATTGGGTTGTTATCGTGTCGGGTCAACCCGAATATAATCGTGTTTTTATTGGGTTCGTGTCGTGTCCGGATTTAACCTTAACGGGTTGGGTTCGTGTTCGGGTTTATGATATTCTTAACGGGTCGTGTTCGGATTTGACCTTATTGGGTAGGGTTGATATTGGGTCAACCCGATAACGACCCAACCCGCACGATATGCCAGCCCTAGGTTTAATTCTAAGTGGACTAGAACATGACACTTCAACATTTGCATATTGCAATTAAATACACAAACTTTCATTTATATTTTTTTTTTTTGCAATTGAAACTCGTATCATTTAACTGCAACTATACAAATATCGACGTGGCATTTTTTAGTTCTACGTGGGATTAAATCGATGCAAGTCATATTTACATATAGCGTGAGCTCTCATTAAAAAAAAAAAGGGAAATTCAGATGTTTAATTACCAAGTTCCAAATATCGTATCATAATTACATTTTATATTACAATTTGTGTTTTAATTTGCACCTTTTTTTTTTCTTATAATTTATAAAAAAAAAACCCCTTAAATTATAGTCTAATTTGGAGGAATTGAATGTGGGCGTCGACTGCATATTATAGTTGATCCCACTTGTATGTAGTGAGATTTACGGCTAAGAATCCAAACATGAAGCCAAGACTAGGACAAGCCTTGTCGGAATTCGGCATTCCAACCTGGAATCCCGAGGCGTGCTCGCACCACAACCTCCCATTTCAATCTTGAAATCCACATATAATCGCAAGATCAAATCTTGAATTATCATCAAAAGAGGGCCTGCCATAAAAAATCTGGGGCGAAATTTGAGGTGCACCCAAGGATAAGCCAAAATAAGCTGAGGCCCTTATAACATGTTGCCCCAAATCTTGATTCTTGAATTTGGGTTTCTCAAATTTTGGGTTTTTTGAGGGAGAGAGATGGTGGAGCTGTGTTTGATGGCTTCACATGGCTGCTACCCTCCTGGACTGAGTGCTGGTTTTCAATTCAATCAAGAGCATAATTCCAGCAGGATTGTTTCTGATGTAAGGATTAGTTTGTGATTCTGTTGATTTTTTTTTGGTGTGTGTGTGTGTGTTTGGATGGTTGAATTAGGATTTGATTGTGTTATGGTGTTTCACTCCTTTAAGTGGAGAAATTTCAGAGCAATTTTGATTGGTTTTAGGTTAATCATCCATCATCTTCTTCTTTATGTTTTCCATTTCTGGAGAAATGGGATTCCTGGTGTTAGTTTGGATTTATATTCAGTTTCATGTTTGTTTTTGTTGGTGGTTTCTATCAGTTGAATTGAGCTTTGATTGTGTTATGGTGATGATTGGATTGTTGGTTTGGCGTGTCACTCCTTTAGCTGGAGAGATTTTACAGAGTAACTTTTTATAAGTTTTTAGGTTAATTATCCATTATCTTCTTCTTCTTTATGTTTTCCATTTATGAAGATATGGGATTCTTGGTGTTAGTTTGGAGTTTATGTTCAGTTTCATGTTTGTTTTTGTTGGTGTTTTCTATCAGTTGAATTGAGCTCTGATTGTGTTATGGTGATTGGATTGTTGTTGTGGTGTTTCACTGTTTGAATTACACAATGATCAAGATGAGATTCAGAGAGTAGATGAAATTTGTGTTTTTTTTGGCCTTATATGTTGTAACTTTGGACATGTTTTTAGCTTAATTACCTAATTACTCAATTATATATATGTTCTTGCTTGATAGAATTCAAGATATATATGTGTGTGTGTGTGTCTGTTCCTTTTATCATCTGTGTATGCCTTTGCATCAAGTTGTGAAGACTTGTGGGATATATAGCTTCTTTGTCTAGCTATACGCGTTCGTGTTTTGGCATCTTTGAGTCCTCGTTTTCGTGTGATTGGCTTTTCTCGATGAGCACAAAGTGTCTTCCATTTCCTATATTGAAGTGTCAATGGCTTCTCATGTTATTTGTCTCATCTGTATCTGTATTGCAGGACTTTCATCATTTTCTCCCCTATAACGGGTCGAGACAAGATCTCGTTGATCCCCTCTCGTTCAATTTAAGCGGCCTACAAAAGGAGGAGTCGAGATCCCCTTTCTCTATTGGATTCTTGGATTCCAACCACTTACTCAGATTCGACCCGACCTCTAGGAGGCCTTCAGTCCTCGATTTTCAAGGTTCATACATCTGAAATACATTTCTAACTATGTCGTATATGCATACACAGTCGAGAAATATATATTGACGTGCTCTCTGTTTTCTTTAAGACAGACACCAGCCCTGACTCCGTAGACTTCGGATTTGGGATTGTCGAACGATGTGCAAGGCACGAGAAGTTCTTGCAGCTGCTTGCTTCCGGATCAATCGAAATGGAAGATCCCTTGTTGAATTTATCGATGCTCTATGATCTAACGGGACCTCAGTCGCCGATTGCAGATTTGCCTCAGCTTAGATACGATGGCCAGGCTAAGCAGAACCTTATATATCCGACTAGGGAGCTCTATTTCAAGGAGCCGTCGTTGGACTTGGCAGACAATAGGAGCTATAACAGCTCTGAAATGGCTGATATGCTTTCGATTATCTCCGACATTCATTCGCTGAAGAACACGAATAAGTCGTGCAGGCAGACGATGCTTGTCCCTTATTTTGAACGGTATTAATTTTTATCCTTCGAGATTGACGATTTTCAAGATATATTGTCGTGTGCAGTAAATTCTTCGTGAATCTCACCGTGTTTGTTCTCGATTTGACAGGCGCAGAAAGGCAAGTGCTAGTGCTAATTCATCAAAGCTCGCAACCGAGAAAGTTAGGCCTCCGAAGAGGTAAGAACATGTTTGCATTTCATTGCTTGAGATCTCTAAGCATCAAATTTGCTCAATTGATTTGATAACTTTTGGTAATCTTAGTTATCCTAGATCACAAAGTTATAATCCTTGCAAACAAAAATCAAATCTTTACAATTTTTTTCAATTGTGGCTTTCCCTACTTTTACCGGTTCGACTCAATGATGACGATAAACACACAATGCGAAATCGCTCATTGCTCACATAAGCCCTTTTCTTGCAGCCACGATAAAGTGAAGGAAAAGACACAACGGAAGAAGAGGGCGACGAGGGATGCCTACAACAGCAGCTACCTCCACGCTTGCGAGAGCCTTTTATCCGTAATCATGGACAGGAAGCAGCCGGGTGGAAACACGATCCTCTCGTTGAAGAAGTCCAGTCCCCAGCTGCCTCGACTTCTCACCCAATTCTCCGCCAGCATTGCCGGGACGGGCATTGCCGTCGTCTTGTCCGTTCTCTGCAGAGTTGCCCTCAACCGGCTGCCCTTCTGCGCGTCCAAGATTTTGAGCACCGGGTTGGGGTTGGGTCTCGTGTGGCTCTCGTGGGCCGTGAATGGGCTGAGAGATACGGTCGTCTCCATCAGCAAGGCCTCTGGGAAAGGCGACGGGAGAGAGGACGAGATGGTGGGCGTTTTGGACCGGAACTTGAACGACATTTACTTCCGGGCGATCGCGTTGGTGGCTGTCGTCGCTCTCAAGGCGGCGTAAGCCGTGTTAGTCTGAGAGAAAGGTATGTTGATGTCAACCTGGTTATTACAGAACATTCTTAGATGTATATTTGATGAGATGTCTGAATGTAAATCAGTTCCTACTTTGATCCCAAATTTTTGTTCTCATTTGAGGTTCAGTTTTGGTTGATAGATGATTGCTCTCGACGACATCCTTCCATTAGTACCCGTGTTATTAGGTTTCACTCACCGAAAATGGTCGGATAACGGCTGAACAGTCATTTTCTTGAAAATTTTAAATCTATATATTTTTGTCAGAATTTTGAGAGCTTTCTAACGGTAATTTCAGATCGTTCATCAGACTCCACAAATTCAAGTTATTGACCAACGAACTTTGCAGTTAGGCTAAATTCCAAACTTTTTAGCAAAGTTTGTGCATTTACATGCGATTAAACTTTTTTTTTAATAACCTTTGGATAAATTTTAGTTCACTGGTTAATATTCCAACCTAAACATATTATAATTTTAATTAACACTTCAAAAACATTCTTAAAGGTCCTTTTGAGCGGATTCCATTGTACACGATTCCAGCCACACCGGTGATCGGATGACAACGGGCCAGGCAGGCCTCAATGCAATAGTCGTGATTGGAAACGTGCGCGAGTCGAGCTAATATTCCTCGACGACGAGGAAGATGTCCTATAAAATTCATCGAATATCTGAAAAATTAGAGGATGAGCATATGCATGACTACAGTAATTGAGCACAACAAAACAAAGCAATTAGTAGGTTAATAATGCAGGGCAAAATTAATTATTAATGTTACAGAAGATTGATGGTTTTGGGAATACAAGATTGAAACTTTATGGACACAGCGAGTCACTACAACAATTTGTGCTCTTCCTAGTTTCTCAAATACAGCTTGCGAAAAAAGTGTCAATAAACACATTTTAATGACCTATTTTGGCATAAGCTCTTCGAACGCAATCCCTTGTCATGACAAAAGGCATACAGGGTAAATTAAATCTGTCTCGTCTCGTTGCGTATAGACTCGTATCAACTCATAACTTTTGAAACTACTCCAGCACCAACGGTCCGGCCACCTTCCCTCAGGGCGAATCTTTGTCCTGCCATTGATAAAACGATATCATCATCGATGAAATGAAGAATATAATTGATCAAGATGTAACATTCAATATTTTGGAATAGGGCCAATAGGAGTTTGTAACGTACCTGCTTCGAGAGGAACTGGGTATATGAGCTCAAAGACGGCAGTTACATTGTCCCCAGGCATAACCATCTTGACATTCTCGGGCAACTCGACTTTACCAGTGACATCAGCTGTTCTCAGGTAGAATTGAGGTTTGTAATTTGAGAAGAAAGCAGTATGGCGACCTCCTTCCTCTTTCGTGAGGACATATATCTCCGCCTCAAATCTTGTGTATGTCTTAATGGTATTTGGTTTTGCAATTACCTGAACAGATCCACATAATATGAGTAAATCAAAGAAATAGCGGGTTACCATAGGCAGGATTAAGGTGATTAGAACTTTTAGCATCCACTTGAATATGCATGAAAGGAAGCATGTGTCTAATGTATGGCTATGCAAATATCAGCTTCGGTACTACCTTGATCGGGATCTACTCTAGCTAGGCATCTGATAAACTGAATAATAAAGTTCAATGGGCCCTATATAGTATCGTAGTGGGATGGTGAACATCAAGTTTTAGTTTAACGAGGCACATGAAAACTTGAGCATAAGACAGAGCACTACTGGGTTTTGGACACATTCTCTTATATACAACATACTTATTAATACGAAAGTCAAAATTTCCATAATTTCTGTGACACTATCAATTCAGACTTTACCATATTAATACAAGTTAGGAGTATTATATGGAAGACTGGGAACTCTGAACCAAACACCCACCACAAAGTACCTTAGTAACAGAAAAAATGGAATTATGAAAATGATGGTAGCAATATTACGGCAGAAGTTTAAGTGACAAAGTTCCATATGAAAAACACAATTTCCTTTTAGGGAACTAACCATTCCTCTTTGGACATCATCACGTTTCAAACCTCGTAGAAGCAGGCCCACATTGTCTCCAGCCTAGCAAAAGGTAATTTTTGTTACACATGCAACATAGCAATACAAGGTCAAAAGCAAACAACAGTTAAATTTTTACCTGGCCATAATCTAAAGTCTTCTTGAACATCTCAACACCAGTTACGGTAGTTTTAAGTTTGTTCTGTAGTACAGAGAGTCATAATGAGATGAGTCAGTTTGTTTGTTAGGCAACGGGGAAAAAGAGAGGAAATCATAACAAAATTTAAGTAGTTAGGGGACAAAAAAAAATAAAAAAATCATGGAACTCTATGAAGTGAAACCAAAAGAAGTATTGTTTTATTGAAATATAACAGAGAGGCACGAGAGCACCAGAGGGAGCTTCCACACCAATCTGAATACTCACCTGTGACAGCCCTAAAATTTCCACTTCCTCCCCAGGTTTTATTACACCCTGTTCCACACGGCCAGTTGCAACAGTTCCACGCCCCTTTGGAATACCAAAATAAAAACATCAAGATTACAAAACATTCAAAGAAAATAACAGTATTTCAAGAAACCTTTGACTATAAAATTAAAATTATCTCATCATCAAGCAAATGATTCAAGAATGCCCCACTCATGTTTGCTTAATCAATTATACACCAATATAACTAAGGAATGTGTTATTATGATAATGGCGAATTAGAGTTTAGAATATCCAATTTCCATAGCCAAAAATCCAAGGGAACTTTTATTTGAGATTGTTTGCCATAGAATGGCTAGAAATGCTTATTACCTGAATGGTAAAAACATCTTCAACCGGCATCAAGAAAGATTTATCAAGTGAGCGCACGGGATCAGGAATGTATGAGTCTACAGCATCCATTAACTTTAAAATAGCCTGTTTCCCAATTTCTTCATTTTTACCCTCCAACGCAGACAAAGCTGATCCTCGAACAATGGGAATGTCATCCCCGGGAAACTTGTAGAAGCTAAGCAATTCTGCGAGTATTATTAGGTGATGTCAAAAGGGTAGTTTTAAAAAAGGAATACAAATACCATTTTCTAAATAGTGACTTACCACGTAGCTCCATTTCCACAAGTTCCAGCAGTTCTGGGTCATCAACAGCATCAACCTTATTCAGGAAGCATACAAGTGATGGCACACCGACCTACAGCAAACATAAAGGTTGAAAGCACAGAACAAGCTGCAAATACCAATGCTCTCTATTTAAAATTCATGTGCAAAATAAAACCTGGCGAGCAAGCAGAATATGTTCCTTAGTTTGTGGCATGGGTCCGTCTGGTGCAGATACAACAAGAATACCACCATCCATTTGAGCAGCTCCAGTAATCATATTCTGATTATTGTTAAAGAACATAATTAGTACCAAAATAACATAATTAAGACAGCAGATATGAAACATATACTCTAAAACTTAATTCAAGTTTTCCCTTGTATAGACACTACGACTGAGAAGGTTTAGCACTTAAACATTTTCAATTTCATTAATAACTCAAACTTGACAAGCTGCATAAATCTGGGAGTTTTTTCTTATTTTTATAGCAATCCTTGTGTCAAGATTTCTAGGATGTGCTTTAAGTTATCCATATTTTTTCTTCGCATGGGTGAATTTAAACATCAAAGTCACGTCATACAAGGAAATCAATTAACATTTTCATCGGTTTGGCAAAAAATTAAGAAAAGTAGGCCAACTGACCAGAAACTTGGGTAATTCCCAACTAAGCTGGAGTACAGAAAAGCCATCACCCGACTAAGACATGTAAGGGAAACCTAGAGTGTTCCGTACATAAAATCATTATAACTTACTATATTACCGAGTCATGGAATGTATAACACTAAACCAAAATACACAATGAGTAATCTCCAGAATTTGTTCATTATGTTAACTTAATGGTGATGAAATTAACAAAGCCAAGATCTCTATGGGGAACATGTAACTTGGACTCATAATTAAGGATGTTTCTCGGAAAACTCTATAAAGAGTCAAAGACATTGCTAGGATCCCAGTATTTTCTTCATAGCTCATATATGCATATAAGTTAACGATCAACAAATAAACAGAAAAGATAAATATCAATTCAATCAACGCATCAAACAAATTGGTTCCAGTTCAATAAAAATAAATTATCTATATCTCACTTTGACATAGTCGGCATGCCCTGGGCAATCTACATGAGCATAATGCCTCTTTGCAGTCTCATACTCTACATGGGCCTGCAACAATAACATAGGCATTAAGACAACAGAAGTACTTGTAAGAAACTCTAGGTGGAAATGCAAATACAAAACAACAAACAAGAGCCCACCGTAGCAATTGTAATCCCTCTCTTTTTCTCTTCGGGAGCTTTATCAATTTCATCAAACGCAATAGCTTTCGCGTTCCCCTCTTCTGATAAGACCTTCATACACAAAAAGCAATAAATTCCAGCTGGCACGATTGCAAAAATTACTAATTCTTTTCAAGTCCTACCTTGGTAATAGCCGCAGTCAAGGTGGTCTTCCCATGGTCAACATGCCCAATGGTTCCCACATTGACATGAGGTTTTCTGTCACCAACAATCAAATTCACTAAATCAATGCAAATCAGCTAAAATTATATGATCTCACTATTCATCCTTCTACTCCTAAACACAGATCGGATGCTCAAAATCAAATCCCCAAACTCTCCAAATTCCCTCACCAAATTAATAAAATCAAACAACTAAAACTACCAAATGTTAATCTGAATACGAAGTGCTCCTTCACTTCACACCAAAATGCCAACATCACAAAACAGGGGAAACAGATACTAAAAGAAGGAAATCAGAATTTCACCACCCGCTAAAAAAAAAATCAAATCTCCAAACTCTCCAAATTTCATCACCCGATTAAAAAAAAAAAAAAAATCAACAACTACAAACATGATTAATCTGAATACGAAATGCTCCTTCACTTCACGCCAAAACCAAATCCCCAAACTCTCCAAATTCCATCACCCATAATAAAATCCAACAACTAAAACAACCAAATGTTAATCTGAATACGAAATGCCCCTTCACTTCACACCAAAATGCTAACATCACAAAAAAAAGGGGGAAACAGATACTGAGACAAGGAAATCAGAATTACGTCCTAGTGAAGGTGGCCATGGATCTCCACCACGGATTGGGCATCTGGTGAGAGCCAATCGGCGATTCGGAAACGGACAACGGCGCCGCGACGGCGGATCCCCGGCAGCATGATGAGTAAATTTGGGGAGAGAGCGTGAAAACTCGCTTCGAATTTATTTTCCTCACCGCCACAGAGGCCATTTGCAACAGTAGCTGATTGAAGCAATGAAGCAGAGAGAGAGAGAGAGAGAGAGAGAGAGAGAGAGAGAGAAACTTGAGGAAGAAACAACGAGGTTTTTGGAGGTCAGGGTTTTAGAACGTAAGCTAGGGCTTTTCGGAGTTTATCCAAAACGACGTCGTATTGAGCCTCCTCCGATTTATGGGCTTTTGGGCCTTGCAAAGCCCACGGAGTTAAGCCTCATGAATTTATTCATGGTGTTGTTTTTCATAATTAATTTAGGGCAAAACAGCCTATAAATTGCTTGACTTTGGTCAAATTCTCATTTTGCATCCCAACTTTAAAATTCGCGTGTAAATTGCTCAATTTTTAATTTAGTCTGATTTGACAACCAACGTTGACTTCCGATGAAGTCAATGCCAAAATGTCTCTCCGAAATGTGACATCGTATTAATTGTCGACCGACATTGAACACGTAGGAATTTCGGAGAGACATTTTGGCGTTGGTTTCATCGGAAGTCAACGTTGATTGCAAAATCAAACTAAATTGAAAGTTGAGCAATTTACATGCGGATTTTAAAGTTGGTATGCAAAATGAGAATTTGGGCAAAGTTCAACAATTTATAGGTTATTTGTCCATTAATTTATATAGTATATATCAATGTATGTCAAAATATGAGTCATTTTCATAATTAATTTCCGGCCAATATTACAAAGCTAAGTTTTTTGTAATGAATTCTCCTAATTTTATTTCTTTATTTTACATTTTTTTTCATTCATGCTTGATATTTTGTGATCTTATTAATAAAAATATACTATGCAATATGCATCTTAAAAAAAATGAGTTAACATTTATATTCAAACGAGTGAGTTACAAAAAATAAAGTTATGAAAAGAATTAAATTTATATATTATATAACATTAAATGATTAGCTTAATATTTTAACTTTTATACTATTTAACATTAGTTTTAATTCTAGTAATCATTTTTAAATAAATAAACAAATATCAAACTAAATAAAATGTCATTATATCAAATTGAATATATAAATAAGTATAGTATATAATAAATGACTAAATGTAAATAAAATAAAATTATTGGTGTAACTATCAATATTCAACCAGAAGTTAACGATTGTCTTTTACATTAACTTGTTAATTTTTCCTTTTCAGATATTAAACCCAAATCACACTAGATAAGGAGTATTTAACAATATAAATAAAATTCTTCAAAAAATAAAATAAAATCAAATATGAATGCATTACTTCGTAATAAATCCGTGGCAAACTCAATTCTTTATCTAACTACTAATTATTTTTCTCAGTAATTCGTTTAATTATCAAACCATGCATAAAAAAAATTTCAGTGATTAATAGTAATAATTTTTAAAGTTTTACTATTTGACACCTTCTTTTTGTTTTTTTATCTAGAAGAAACGTAGTAGTATTTTAATAGTGAAAGTAAAGTAATTCCAAATAGTTGTTACTTGCAAGGAGCTGCTTAACCTTGAAAGACACCACTCGATTTTTCACATGATTGCAAGTTTGCAAATCAAGAAATAATAATGCCCTTCAAATATTCAACACCTATTAACACTTTTTTTCTCACCTCATCACATATTTTTTCAATTTTATTCATGGATTTCCCCACATTCTTCATTTTCCAAATTCTATTGCATTCCATTGCAAAAATTGAATCATTCGACTTGAATTATCGTACAATTTTCAATTTTGGGGACTCCAATTCCGACACCGGCGGGCTGGCCGCCGGGATCGCTTTCCCGATCGGCCCGCCTCATGGACAAACATTCTTCGAGAAGCCGGCCGGCCGATTGTGCGATGGCCGCCTCGTCACCGATTTTTTGAGTAAGTAACGATATTTCATACTCGTTTTCAAGTAATATGTTCAAATATTAATTATTTATATGACTATGTGGGCATTAGTTTTGTTTTAGTAAGTTTTAATTGACTATAGTCTATAAATACACAAACTATTTAAAAAAAAAAAAAAAGTCTAAAAAATACATGAACTTTAGTATATTTTGGAATTTGACATCGGTCCAAAGTTAATTTTCAGTAATTTGATTGTTGGAGTCCGATAAGCGATCTGAACCTACCATTAGAATGCTCTCGACTTGAATACACATGTTGTTAGGTTTTTATCGCCACAAAATTGTCGGAAAACGACTTGAAAGTCAAATTCCCAAAAAAAGGTATGCTGTGTATTTTAGTAAGAATTTGGATTTATGTGTCATGTAACACTAGATCGCTATCATCGAGATCTTTCTAACGGTAGCTTCGGATTGCACATCAGGATCCGAATATTCGTATTATTGGCCAACGAACTTTTGACTGATGCTAAATTCCAACATTTTATCAAGTTCGTGATTTTTTTACTAGAATTTTAGCTTTTAATAAGAAACAAAATTTGAGTGAAGGTTTTGTATTTATGACCAATTAAACCTTAAATTTATAATAATATGATTTTAGTTTGTATTATTGATTGTTGTGTAGTGGATGCAATGGGCTTGCCATTCATGAGCCCATACTTTGATTCAGTGGGTGCACCAAATTTCAAAAGTGGATGCAATTTTGCAACTGGTGGCTCTACTCTTCTTCCTGCCAAAGCCAATGCCATTAGCCCATTTTCTTTTGATATTCAAGTGGCTCAATTTATGAGATTCAAAACTAGAGTTCTTGATATAATATCAAAGGGTAATCTCTCAATAAAATATGGAGTATTACTATATTGTAATTATATATAAAAAAAATGAATTTGTATTTTGATTAGTGATGGGATTTTGCCAGACAAGAGGTTGCGGAAATTCGTCCCTTCGGCCGTTGACTTCAAACAGGGTCTATACATGTTCGACATAGGCCAAAACGACATCGACGGAGCATTTGGTTACAAGTCCAAAGACGAAGTGTTTGCCCTGATCCCAACCATATTGTCGGAATTCCGATACAGACTACATGTGACATCTCGATTCCACGATTCACAAATACACTAAAAGTACGATTTTACCCTCGATACACTCGTACTGATTTAAATTTTGCAGGAATTGTACGATGAAGGAGCCAGGAATTTTTGGATACATAACACAAGCCCATTGGGTTGTTTGCCAAGAATAATAGCCACTTTTGGGAAAAATGCATCAAATTTGGACCAATTTCAATGTGTGGATTCACACAACCAAGCTGCTAAGCTTTTCAACTTGCAACTACAAGCCCTTTGTGTGGAGTTCCAACAAGAATTCCCTGAAGCTAAAGTTACTTATGTAGACATTTACGCCATAAAATCCGACCTCATCGCAAATTATTCTCAATACGGTACTCGTATATCTAACCTACTTCTTAACAATTCCACGTTCTGTAAACTTGTGTCAAGCTGTCTAACGAGTCAAGATCCGCCAAACAGTACCTACATCCGAATCCAAACCTAAAACACCACATCTGGTGAAATATTTTTAATTTTGTTGGATTTTAGTTATGTTTGAATTCGAATATAGGTACGACCAGTCTCACAAAACTCCGATTCAGCCTTGGCACCTCATATCGTCGTTTAATATAACATTCGGTTAGACAAACTAACATCCACAATCAACCAACTTGGATATATCGTGTCTGTCCTCCTTTTAATGTGTGAGACCGTCTCACGGGTGGTCCATATTCGTAAAACTGTACCTATAATCGAATCCGGAATATGAGTAATGACATGTCTCACACAATTGTCTAACACGACTGATTTCAATCTCGAGGTAGAGAACCGCAACACCTCTAATTCACCGAAACATGAGACAAAACGTCGTTGACCTTGATTTATTGTGCAGGTTTCAAGGAAGGATTGGGAGCTTGTTGTGGATATGGTGGGCTGCCATTGAACTATGATAGTAGGGTTATGTGTGGGCAAAGCAAGGTGTTGAATGGTAGTGTTGTGAGAGGAGAAGCATGCACCAACACAAGTGAATATGTTAATTGGGATGGAAATCACTACACTGAGGCTGCTAATCACTACATTTCTTCCCAAATCCTCACCGGAAACTACCTCCATCCATCGCCAACCTACTTCATTTTTCTCTCTACTAACTAGATAAAAAACACGTGTAAATCGTGCTATGCATACTGTACTCGTTTCGGATATAAATATTAACACGATCGAAACTAGCTCAATTTGTTTACAATTCTATATTCTATTGGATTTTCTGCTTCAGTGGCGAGAATTTTCGATCTTAGCTCCCCCTCAGGCCGTATTTTTGGATTCACTATCAAATGTATTTATTTATGTAAATTAAAACAGTTCTTGTTTTAAATGTGCAGTAATTAATAAAACCTATATGTATGTTATATACAAGATACACATACAATTTTCAATTGTATTTCACAATAGCAAGAATTCAAGAATTCAAGATACACTTGAAAATTGAAATATTGCATTTATAAATATTAATTAAAAGAATGCTTCAAAATAGAGCTTTATTGATCTATGACACTAAAACTATTTTAATAAAATTACTAAAGAAACTAGCTACAAAAATGGATATTTTTTTCATTGAATATTTTAGATACATGCATGATATATAACGAAATATTACTATTAACTCTAGTTTATTTTATTTTTTTCTAAAAACGCGACTTTTACATGCAGAAGGAAATCGTGGAAAAGTGCTACAACGATTTTGCGACAAATGCTTGCTTCGCTCTCCAAATCTACTCCTGGGATCTGATTCTGTGTTCTCTGTAGCACCACATCTCCTATGCAACCGCTTTTCCTTCATCTTCTTCAATCAAACTACTGTGCCCTAACTTTTCTTCCACAAAATTAAATTCTACTTTCTAATCGAAGCTTTTATCCTTTCTAATTTCTTTCCATTTCTGCCTTCATCTTGTAAATCTCAATCCCCAATTTTGCAGTATAATTGGGCGCCATAGATGTTTGCAAGATTGATTGCGGAGAAGCGGAAAACTCTGTTTATGAGTATTTTACGTCGATCAGTACAATTGGGATTCAATTTTGTGTAAATTTGTTTTTTTTTTTTTTTGAATTTTTCCCAAGATGATTCCTGTTGGGGGAATTACATGCTGCCTGAGCGCTGCCGCGCTTTATCTTCTGGGGAGGAGCAGTGGAAGGTTGCTTAATTTCGTTGTTATTTCATTTTTCTGGCCGAAATTTGCCTATTTTGTGTCTTGTTACATATTTTTGTTTTGGTGTGTTTAGAGATGCTGATCTTCTGAAGTCTGTCACTCGAGTGAATCAGTTGAAGGACTTGGGTTAGTTAATTTTTTGCAGCATTTTCTGTTTTTGTTTAAATTTTTCAAGTCTTCACTGCTGCTTTTTCAATCAGTTTTTGGATATCATATTAGTTTCTGTAATGTCTAATGTGTCCATTATTCAATCTCTTTCATTTTGGTTATTGCTCTTAGTAGGTTTGTTCTTCTTGGTAAATTGAAATTGAGCTAGTGGTTTCACTCAATCATGAATACTGGTAGCAAGGTTGAATTTTTAAATCATTAAGTTGTTGCTTAGTTTGGATTTTGTGGGAGATCAAATGTGGTGCATGGTATATACTTAATGTAAGTAGAGCAAAAAGTAGGAACACGATGGAAGTATTGTGTTTTCGCTGAAATTTCGTTTAAATGCTTCCTTTTCAGCTCAATTATTGGATGCTGCGAGCAAAGTGCTGCCGCTGGTGGTCTCTGTTTCAGGGAGGGTTGGTTCAGAGACCCCAATTAACTGCGAGTACAGTGGTTTACGGGGTGTAATTGTGGAACAAACGGTACCTTGACTAAGTTACCACTTACCATGAAGCTAGTTATGGTTTAAGGTAAAAAAATGAACTGTGTTTTGAGAAAGTATCCTTTTTATGTTCCAGGCGGAGCAGCATTTTTTGAAACACAATGATGCCGGATCTTGGATACAAGATTCAGCATTGATGCTGTCCATGTGCAAAGAAGTTCCCTGGTATCTTGTAAGCATTGGGTTTTCTCTACTTCGGACACCACGTTTATAAATACAAATTAATACGTCTTTGTTTTGTACCGTGCAAAAGTTTATAAACTACCAACTTTTGACATATCTTAGAACTTGGGGTATAGAGTTTTCGTGATGACATACATACTCTTTTATGTGCTAGGATGATGGGACGAGCCGTGTACATGTTGTTGGAGGGCGTGGTGCCACGGGTTTGGTACTTACAGTTGGAAGTGAAGTGTTTGAGGAGTCGGGACGATCACTAGTGCGTGGAACATTGGATTATCTTCAGGGCCTCAAGGTTCGGGTTTTTGTTTTTGCATATACATATTTTGTTGATATGGCCAAGACACAGTATTGAGTTCTCTCGAGTTATAATGGTGATGTCTTTCTTAGATGCTTGGAGTCAAGAGAATTGAACGGGTTCTGCCTACCGGCACACCCTTGACAGTTGTTGGTGAGGTATATGCTCTGCTCCTATTTAGGCTTGTTAGGATAGCTGCGAAAACTTGAAAACTTGTCTAAGATGCTCATAAAATGTGTGTTTTTTCTTAAGTTGTTTTATGTTGCTAATGCCCTGTTTTCTTCCATTATCAGGCTGTTAAGGATGATATCGGGTCGGTCCGAATCCAGCGGCCACATAAAGGCCCTTTTTATGTCTCTGACAAAACTATTGATCAACTGATTGCAAATCTTGGAAAATGGTCAAGGTTTAGTTATTTTCACATGCAACCAAATTGCTGAAGCATAGTGAATTAGTAACCGCTCTCTTGCTATAATTTACCTGCATAAGATCATAACGTTTCTCTTCTGAATATTGTTTGTTTCTTCAGATTATACAAGTTTGCATCATTTGGTCTCTCATTGTTTGGGGTTTATCTTGTTGCTAAGCACGCATTCCAATTTATCATGGAGAGAAGGCGTCACTGGGAAATGCGAAAGAGGTAATTGATATGGCCATACAGGTCCTTATCTTCGAGTTATTTTAAATTGCTAAGACTGTGATTCCGTGCAGGGTTCTCGCTGCTGCTGCTAAAAAGGCTGCTGGGCAAGAGGAAGGAGGTAACTCGCTGAATTCTTGCGTGATTTCCCTTTTCATTCATTGTGCCTTCATGTGCCGAAGTAGAAATCAAATTCCTTCTCTTACGATACCAGGTTTAAACGGCAAGGCTGAGAGTGGATCAGACAGCACCAACAAAGACCGAGTGATGCCAGATTTGTGCGTGATATGTTTGGAGCAAGAATACAATTCGGTTTTCGTCCCGTAAGTTTTTCCAAACCCGGTCTTCAAAGAATCCCCTCCCATCAAAATCCAACCGTGTGTGTTCGTTGATTGATCATTTTCAGGTGTGGCCATATGTGCTGCTGTATGACGTGCTCTTCGCACCTGACAAACTGTCCACTATGTCGGAGACGGATCGAGCAAGTGGTGAGGACTTTCCGGCACTGAGAGGCGGCTTGAGATGCTGCCATCTGCTCGAATCTATGACAGGTAAAAAGGGCTTCGAATTCCCTCGTTGCCACGGAAACGTGACGTGTGCCGAGCATATCCGGTTGTGTGCCGTTGCTGTAAAATGGTGATTTGAGTCTCCTTGTATTTCTTGAACTATTAGATTTTTCTCCCTTTAATTAAAAAGTGTATATAGAGACCAAGCCTTGATTTTGGAGATTACTGATAGAAATTGAGTCACATAATGTAGATGGATGGATGCATATTATTCAATGTTTGTTCACATCCATTTTTTATTTTTGTCACTACAAATGCAAATAATGTGACAGCTTCGCGTGATGGTTGCGCATATAATATGTTGATTCTAATGTTTTATTTTAGTTTGAAATTACCAGCGTAAGTGACATTTATAATTATAATCAGAAACAACTCAACGAACCCAACTTGAATATATCATTCTAATGTAGCAAATCTAATTATTTAAGATCGAGAATTGAATATAGTGTCACGTGACTATAATTTTTGTAGAGGTAATAATATCTTGATTCTTGAGTATGGATTTAGTCTAGGATATAAAACAATATTTTCCGTCAAATCAAGATTATTTTTTGATTTCTTAATTTGCAAATTTGTAATCTCGTATAACTTTTAATTTTTTTTTTCCCATATGCTCTTATACATTATTAGATTATTGTAATCAAGCCACTTGTATCCACAAGTATATTAAGAGACTTGACATAATTAAGGAAAGCGTGAGATTAAGACCAAAATAAGTGTGTTTACTTATTTAACCCTATTTCATCAAAATTCAATGACATCTATGTTTAGTAATTTACCACACAACTTAATTCTTTATTCGAACAAGGCAAGTTCCAATCCAAATCGGATTCAAATTGTGCCCACCGCCTCCAATTAAATCACTATATAATATGATCAAAGTTATCCTATCTTTCATAATATTTTTTTTTTCTTCCCAAAATCACTCACTATTATACGATGAAGACTGAAAGCAAACTCAAGCAACTGGTCAAGAAGCTTAGGGCTCACAAGAAAATCGAAGTTCCCCGCGGCCATTTTCCGGTGGACGTCGTCGACGTTGGAGCGCTCGATGGTGTCGGCGCGACAATGGTGGTCAGGTACGTCGTCTCCGTCGAATTCCTCAAGTGCGAGTTCTTCAAGAGGCTGCTCGACGAGTACGACGGCGACCAAGTCACGAGGGGGCCGATCACGCTGCCTTGCTCGATTCGCAAGTTCGAAGAAGCCCTCTATCGAGATCGGCTCCACTCGAGAATCTCAAAGAATTGACAAGTGGAAATATATTTACATATTTATGAAACTTTGATCTTGTAAAAGAAGCCCTTCTCATACACAATGTATAAAATCAAGAATCATATTTTGGCACATATTATAACTCTTTGTTTGTTGATTTCATCGAATGGTTAATGGCGAGAAACGAGGGGTCGAGGGTGGGAATTAGGAACGAACTCGGGCGAGGCGGGCTCGTATCTCTTCCATCTCTTCCTCGTCATCGACATTTTCCTGTAATTTCAATCCAGGGAAAAGATTATTTAAAATATACGACAACAGTATGCGAAAGAGGGAGATGCAAGAGAGGACTTGAAAAGGATACCTCGGCTTCCTCACTCGTGGACGGCTGTTTTAGTTTCTGCTTTCTAACGGCTTCAGGAAGTTGTGCAGCCGTCTCTCCGGCAATGGCTGTTAGAACCTTGTCGATTTCTTCCTCGGTCTCCTCTTCGATGTCCTCGGAGTCTAGTGCGTCGTCCACGGACTCGTTCACCATCTCTTCGATCACACCGGCCTGCAATGACATAGCAACTCGATACTTGAAGATTTGTATAGACTATGTTCGTTAGCACTTAGCAGCGGATGATGCAAGTGCCTAAATCGAGACCAAACTACCTAAAATCTTCACATACAGTGAGGAAATTCCACGAACTAGGCCAGTGGTAATAGTAATAGAACATCCATCTTTCGCTATATTTCTTTATGCGTTGACTGTTAAATTGTGTGATTGCCCTCGACTCACCAACGTGATTCAAAATGAATATCAACCTCCTTATCTTCCTAACGTTTCTAATTTGCACAGCCTCAACGACTTCGCTAAGAAGCAATATCACTATATAAAGGCTAAACTTAGATCAAAATATCAGCCTGGCTTGTGCTGCTATACAATGTGACGGGACAGCGATAAAGCAAGGTTACCTTAGTCATTTCTTTACTGAATTCTTGCATTGTCACAGCCATTTGTGGAGCCTTCATCAGATTATTGACAATCTTCATCACTTCAGCACTTTTAGACAAATGTCCCACAGTTCGAGCAACAGCTGAGAAACAATGTAAATATTGAAGTAAATATATCAAGGAAAATGTCCCCCCTCAGGGAAAAGAGCAAAAAAAGGAAAGCACCATTAGACACTAACTGAGAAAAAATGGAAATTTCGCCGACCCCGGAAGGACTTCATTCCCTATCCTTCTCTTTATAAAGCAAGCGGTACATAACATTCACTAGGACTTGGGTTTTGTTTCCACTTATCACAGGGCATAAAAAGATGTAATTTTGAGTTTAACAGAGCAGGGCGAGATAAAGGGACGGCAGCTCGATAGCAAAGAAACCAGAAGCACTATATGATGGTTGGTAACCGATTTTATGGTGTATACTAAGGGCATGCCTCTGCATGAACTCAATAACGAGCTTATGTCCAGTTATACCTATGCAGCCCAACTCCGCTCCCAACACCAAACCTTTTCGCTGCGTAGCTTTTGCAAGCTAATTGTAGAAGTTCCCAGCATACATGCACTACGATAATCTGAACAAATACACGTATCTTTTCCCAGAAAGTATCATCGCCACTAGATACGAAACACATGACAATAAATAAATCACAACCATTATGTAGATTGGAGCGAGTCAGCACCGACTATCATGGATAAAATGTTGGACCAAAAACGAAAAGCTATTCAAACACTTGAGAGACGACAAGTACACGATCTTCAGACACGCTTATAACTTATGCCTATCTAAGGGAATTCCAAACAAATCATAAAGACGGTTCTCATAAAAGTAAGAAATACGCAAAGTAAAAAGGGCCTTACCGACACTTTCTCCAAGATGCATTGATATCGAATTCAACTGAGCCTTGTTCTCATAAAGACGGTTCACGGTTTTCCTAGATCTCACAACTTCTTTGGCAAGCGACTGTACGAGAAGTGATCAATGAAGCATTGCCATTAACGACTAAATCAACCCAAAGTTATAAGTAAGCCTAAATAAGCCATCAAGAAACCTATCTTCTTCAACCATTTACACAATTTTTGCTTAAGTTCATAGTAATCCATATTCAAAGCCTTTAAAGATCAATTGGGGGAAAAAAACCTAAATTCTCCACCTCTCAATTAGTGATACAGTCCATTACAAACAATCAATTAAAAAGAAAGACGAAAATCCCCAATCGATCTCCCAAAAATCCATTAAAATCATAACATGAATTATACATAGATCTTAAATAAAATGGGGAAATAAAGCACCTTAGCTGAACCCATATCATTCCGTTTAGCTGCCTCTTTGATCGCTTTCTGCACATTCTTCTCTTCCCTCTCTATATCTACCAAAGTTACCCAAAATTCTTCATCAAATACTTCAATCTTTCCCCTTTAGAAAAAAAGTATAAATCGACAGAAACAAAACACTCGCGATTAGATGCAAAACTAGAAATAAGCACCTCGGATTTGGCGTTCGATGTTGCGGCACTCCTGGCGGAGGCGACGCTGCCAATCTCTGAGCAATTGCTGCGGATTGGGCTTCGGCTTCAATATATTCATCACTTTTTCCATTTTTTCCTTGGATTTTTCCCCTTCTATCCCCCTCTTTATCCTTCTTCTTTTGGAGAAAATTCTACTGGAACATCAGAATCAGATTCTGATCTCTCCGCGTTTGCGATTTCGCAGCGGTTTTGCTTTGTGTTCACTCCCTTTCACTCTATACGTTTGATGAGAAAAAAAGCTTAAACAACAACGAAGCTGAAAATGGAGGTAAGAAAGAGTCGACGATGGAAAATCATCAAAAAAGTTAAGAAGAATAATTTTTATTTAGCTGTTTCTTTACCTTTATCCTATGCCCCGTTATATTATATTTTTACGATTATTGTAAAAATAGTGTGAGTAATAATATTACGGAATAAATGCGAATTAAATCACGAACTTTACCTGAAATTGCAATTACAACACGACTTTTGAATCTTTGCAATTAAATACATGAACTTTCATTTTTTTTGCAATTGGGACTCAAGTCATTTTTCCGGCAAACAAAAACCAAAGCGAAGCGCTGATATAATGGAGCGAATGATCAACATCGAGGTCTACATCAAAGTTGCAACAAGAAACGAGGTAGATTGAAGTTCGATTGGACGAAGATTGTGTCTTGGAAAATATGGCTTGAGTTCCAATTGCAAAAAATTGAAAGTTCGTGTATTTAATTGCAAATATTCAAAAGTCGTGTTATAATTGCAATTTCAGGTAAAGTTCGTGATTTAATTTGCATTTATCCCTTTATTTAATACATTATGTACCATGGAAGTGAACGTATAAGATTGAAACAGGATAGAAATTACATGATTTTCATCTTGTGGTCCATAAGAGACTCTAGAAAACTTCAATTCTCAGATCAGTTTTTGTGTCTCTGAATTAAAAAAAAAAAAATAGCTTTATCTGACCAATAAAATTGTTGCATCTTGTTTTATTTAATACATTATGTATCATGGAAGTGAACGTATAAGATTGAAACACAATAGAAATTACATGATTTTCATCTTGTGGTCCATAAGGGACTCTAGAAAACTTCAATTCTCAGATCAGTTTTTGCATTTCAACGTATATATGAATTCATGCTTATTTTGATTAGTGAAATATGATATTTGAAATACCAGAGGAAAAGTATGTATAGCATCCATATGCCCCCATGGCTAATTATCTTTATTTATGTGCCCATTGAGAGCATTAAAGGTTAAAGGTGTCTTTATCGGTAGTGTATTTGCTTTGATTGTAATTAAGGGATTAATCTCCATCTTCCTAACTACTTGATTAAGTGCTTGATTATCATGGGGCCCTCATTGGCTATAATTGCTATCTCCAATTAGTACTTATTTGTTTGGCCAAAGTTGCTACTTTACTTATTGTTTGTTTCCCCTAAATATATATGGGTCTAGCTAAGTACAGATAAATAAAATTTTAGAAGAGTTAACGCCCATTCTTTATTTTTCTAATATCTTCATCATTACTCTAGGATATAATGATTGAGAAATAATAGTATGTTAACATTAGTGGTAGATTATGAGTCCTTGCAAAACCTGTTGTTTAAAACATTTTAATTTTATATTTATGGAGTCTTCAGTCTTGTGCGAGATAGTTTCATTTTATATGTCAAAATTTCGATTCAAACTCATATTCACTAGCATGCTTATAATTAGTAATTATTAATATCAATAAGATCACAAAATTGCTATTGAAATTTGATTTCTGAATTAGATCTCGACTCATGATTTTATTACTGTTTTGTGGCAGTTGATGTTTGTATTATAAGGAACAAATGAGGAAGAAAGATATGCATACATTTAGGGGTCGTTTTGGTCCAAATTCATTGATCATAACCTTAACTTGTCCCCACATCTCAGAAGATGAGGAATAGCAAATAAATGGGACATGGGCCCTATCCCAATTCGGATCTTTTATCTCAATATTTGTTTACTAAATGTATGTAAGTGATGTTATTTTAAAAAATAAGTCATTATAAGGGTATCGTCGATAGCTTTCTAACGTTAGTTAGAATTGTTAATCGACTCCAAATAATCACGTTATTGTCCAATAGGCTTTAAACTTATAGCCAAATTTCAAATATTTGTAAAGTTCATATATTTTTTTATCAAACTAATAAATTTGGTTAAAATCCAAATTTTGATCGGAATTTCTATATTTCTAGACAATTAAATCATACTATGATTTATTTAGTTTTGGCACCGTTGATATCGTGTGGAGCATGCAATAGAATCATGAAAGTGACTGACCAGAAGTACATGTTCCCAATGGAAGGTTTTAATATTTATTTCATTAGATCATAAGGAATTTTATGTTTTTAGGTGTACTACATTATGATATGCTTTTATTTATCAATAAAGGCCCACTTCTATTTCAATAGGTTGATATCATTAGCACCATATGCAGCTTATATTAATTTCATGTTACACCTAGAAAAAGTTAATCACAGTAAAGAGAATCTAAGACAAAAAGAAAAAAGTAGTGTGTACAAGTTAAGGCTGTCAAAATCTTACTGCTTATATGGTGACGTCATTTTGACTCCATAGAGTTGAAATTAATATTTACTGCTTTTGTTTTCACGCGTCTCCGTCAATCCTTTTGATGGTGTAGTCGTAACTGCAGTTTATTCAATGAAGATATACTATATATCTCATTTTCATTTTAAATTACTTCAATTTTATTTTGAGTTGCTCTATAAATACTAGTACTCCGTAATTTATAGTGTATAATATGATACTAATAAAGTTAAATAAATGTTTTTAATTTATTTTTTAAATTTCATTTTCCTTAATTTGGGTCATTTGAAATTAGACGAATGGAGCATTTGAATGCTTAATTCTCTATCGATTAACGTGTGTAAGCATGTCTAGTTTTTATACGTAAAATATGTTTGCACTATACAATATTGTGCATAACATGTATTGGTTGTGTCTCAGCACTGTGTGTAGTATGTGTAATCTATGTAATGACTATGATTTTGTGATAATGTCATCTTATCTTAATGCATAGAAAAGATCAGGGTCGTTTTCAACCTGACCGAAAATTCAAATTGTTTAATTCGTTGATTTCCCTAGAGCATGATGTGCATACATTATTTTGTTTAAAAATGTTTTTATAATGTATAGTGCACATTGTATTAGAACTATAATTTGTTAGGACACTCACGTGATGTATATCACGTATTTCAGATTTACAGTATTTACCGTGCATAGACCTTTATTTTGTTTTTTCTTACCTTCTAAATATTAATGATCTATGGACACTTGGGAGCTATAATTGTTCCGCATCGCAATAACAAAAAAAGAACTAAAAGAGAAGGGAAAACTAGGCCTTACTAAATAAATAAATATATAAAACACAATAGTAGTATTTTCGTTTGTGATAAATATATACTGTGTCGATTTATTTGACAACTGCCTACACTACCCAATTAATGGATTTATAATTTAATACTAAGTATGTTTTGAAAAGTATTGGTGGTGAGTTAACGCTCAAACACCTCTATTTAACCCCTACAGCATGATTTCAGCTCATCTTACGCTCTCCGTCTTCTCTCTCTATCACAATTCACACACACAGAGAGAGAGAGACAAAAGCAGAGCCTACTGATAGCGCATAGGTAGAGCGTTTGGAATGTCCGGGAAAGTCAGTCTGTGCAAGCAGAATTCATCAGCAGGAGGAAGAAAAGCTGTTAATCAAAATCATGAGCATGCGCAGAGAAAAGGCTGCACCATGAGAACCTGCGATTTCATCTCCCCGGTCAGGTATCTCAAACACGTCGGCGGCAAGGTCGTCGCCGTCGTCGTTCGGATAACATCCCGGCCGCCGCACCGCGACAACTATCCGCCGCTGCAGAAAGAGAAGGCCAGAACCAGCGTCGCGCCCATCGATTCCCAGAGAGCTGAAGCCATACATGACTGTATAGACTTCATCAATTCTTCCTCTACCTTGCCCAGATCCAATTCGGTCGCGCGCTGATTTTCCCCTCTTCCGCAAACCCTAATTCTATTTCCTTAATTGTGATTACATTGTATCTTTCCTTCTCTATTTTTATTTTTATATTGTAGGACAAATTGGTTGGTGTCTATAATAATTTGGGCTTTTATTTTTTATTATCGAATAATAAGATTGTTGAGCATAATCTTTTGGTGATAAGGGTAAGGATTTTCAAGGATTACTTATTTGCTACTAGTAATTAAGTTATTCTATTAGTTGCAATTCAATGTGCGGTAGTGAATATTTTGATGCTTTCATGCAATAGTCTAACTAATGAATTCTTATTCTAAGAAATAAATGGGAATAGTACAAAGGCACGTGTGAAATATAATATGATTTTATATCCTTTTGATTAACAAAATTAAAATATGAGGTTAACAAATGATAGAGGAAAAAATGATTGTGTGCGTGCGTCCATATATATTTGTTTAATTGTTCCTATCATTTACCAGTTACGTTTTCTTTAGTGATGATTTTCTCTTTTTTCCAACAGTACCTTTACGAGGAAAGTTAAAAATTACTACTTGATACTTCAATCTAAAATTTGTATTCCATCCTAGGAAAGTTTTTATTTAATTGAAGTAGTTTAAAATAGGTACTATAAAAAGTAAAATTGTGTAAAACGTACATGTGTTCTGTAATTGATTTAAACAGGCTAGAACTCTCAGTAAGAACAACGTAATTTGAATGATGAAGACGGATCATGTCGGTATGATCATTGAGGCCAACCATACATAGTATTAATTTTTTAGATTAATATATAATACTCCACAAAGAGTGTTTCACTTTGTGGACGGCACGAGTTTTAATAAAAAGTAAAAGAATTGTATGAGTGGAGAAATTGTCCCACCATGTAATTTAATAAAAAGTGAAAGATATTGTGTGAGTGGAGAAATGGTCTCACCATTTTTTGCCAAATAAAATGGAACACTTTTTGTAGACACCCAAAATAGCAAAAGTGGAACACTCTTCGTGGATGGAAGGAGTACTATCATAATCATAATCACAAGGAAATAACACTGTAGACGGGTATAATAGAATTCTTAAAGCAGATGAAATACTATATCAATTTAACCTCTAACAGACATGATGTGATATATAACAAAAACAAGTGATTTGGAATTATTAATTATCTAATAGCGACTTTCGCATCTATATATACACTTTAAGGAATATACACTTATCGATATGCGTATTGCATTAAATACAAACATAGAAAGAGAGGATAAGTCTTTTAAAAAAATTAACTTGAAATCAACATGTATTATTAGTTTTTGTATAATTTACAATTGCCATGAAAATAATTTTTATTTCCCATGATGATCATCTATGCAATTGCCAATATATACTATTAACTAGGAATATAACGAGACATGGTAGGTAGGTTTGTGTTGTGGTCCATATGATTGATTTTTATTGTGTTTGGCTCTCAGGAATTACTATTTTATTACACCAAGATGCGTATTAAATGCGTAGGCATAAATATATCGTTGGATGTGATCAATGTACCTATAAGTTGCCTACCACTTTTTTATAAACACAACATTCATTTATCGCAAAAGAGCAAATTGGGCCATCACGGGAATAATTAGACATTGCAATAGACTACTTTATATATGAAATCCAACTTTTAGTAATAATAATAATAATAATAATAATAATAATAATAATAATAATAATAATAATAATAATAATAATAATAATAATAATAACAATAATATAAGATGTTATATTTAAATTTATAATTTTTTTAATACAGAATATATATATATATAGGGTTTTATACGTGATGATTTTCTTGTTTCAGTGGGCGAATTTTTCTAGAGATAATGTGCATGCCTTTCCAATTTTATATATTTACATAAAAAAAAAAAACACATTCTGTATATGCTACAGTCATATATTTATACAGGCACAGCCAACCCTTCCAGATTTACTTCAGAGTGAATTCATTATTCATGATTAATTTTGTAAAACCATTTATAAACCATAGAGAAAATCTAAATTTGAGTAATTGTAGAAGCAAGTAAGAAAAGAAGTAGAATTAGGTAGGTTTAGCCAAATGTAGCACGTCACATGCAGTTGTTTCCGCATCTCACGCTGGTGGAAATTGTCCTTAGCATTCCGTACCAATATATTTTTGTCCCCAACTTTGTGTAGTCATTTCATTTTCTTTTGATTTCGAGGAGACTGTATATAATATATAGTCTCATTTTGAAATGACATTATATTGTTTACAATCATGAGAGAACGAATATAGAGAAATAATGTTTATTTCATACACATCACACACACATATATGTGGCTTGGACTTTGGCGTTCACATCTTGTTCCATTTTTAGACACTTTGAGTTAAGATATAAATGAACTCAATTTGGGAGTTCTTTAGACTCCTACTTATAAAAATGGGCATATATATACCATTATATGCTCAAATTCTTTTATTACTTTATCCCAAAGATATCCAATTTTTTATAATCAAATCCATACTCACATTTTCAGCATCCTTACTATTGTAAATGTAACATTTCCTACAGTTAAAATGTAGCACGCCATCCAATTAAAATTTATGTCTTAAATTAAGTATGTATTAAATGTCAAGCATCCTCATGTACCAAAAATATCACTTCAGGACGTAATTGTGAAGATATTAAAATTTTGGATATCATTTGTAAATTAAAATACGAAACTGCGTAGATATGTGTAAAGTATGCAACATTTGGAGAAAAGTATGCAATAGGCAATAAATAAAGTATTGAGTGGCACCAAACATTAGCACTAAAAATGGAGTGATACTAAACCGATGAGAGTCAAAAAGTGGTGTGGAAGATTTTGTGAAGCCGTGGTGGTGACGACTCAGTTTGAGTGAATGGGTAAAGCCTAAATATTCTCGACTCGGGCAACCAACTCACCGACGACAAACAATAACTTGTGAAATCAGAACTAACTCTGTCATCTCTAAATTGTAGTAATACACACACTTCCACGCCAATTCTGCTAATTAATTAAATACTCATCATCAACCAAAGAGACTCCCCTTTCTCAAGTAATCAACATATCTATATATTTTATTTTACGAGTACACAGTCATAAAATAAATACTTTTTCTTACCTAGATATTTAATTGGTCATGATCACTTCTCTTATGAAGCTGATAATATTAATTAGTGAACTATGAAATTTGTGGTATATATTTAAAATATTTATTTATATTTAAATTAAACATGCATGTTATGAAATTGTTGTAGTAAAGTAGTTGAAGAAAGCCAGTAACGACCCTAAAGATATATATACACTCCTATAATTCCAAGTGTATCAAATTTCACTATCTTTAATAACTTTTTTTTGTAAAATATAAATTTATTATTACATAATTAATATTTATAATAAAAAATTAAAATTTTAAAACATAATCAACCAAAATAAGTATTATATCATTTTAACCAATATATATTGTCAATAAGTTGCTCATTGCTTGGCCCAGTTTGTTAGGCATTGTCTGAGATCAATGTGTTGGAGCACATCCTGCTCATATTCTTCTTCAAAAAAATAACATGTAAGTTGAAATTAAGTTGAGCATGCATTAAGATGAGTGCGTGTTAAGTAGATTAATTAGCCAGTACTATTCTAACACGTTTCATCTACTATATATATATACGCGTAGTTTGATGATATATAGTATTGAAAGAAATTTAGAAGGTGAATATGGATGACTTTTTAAAAATGGAATTCGAAATGAGTTGAGCATCAAACCAAACAACGACTCCCCTCTTCTTTCCCAACAACTCTCTCCTAATACTCTCTCTTCACCTTTACTACCCACATACATATATATAATCACACTCACAGTTGATCATCTCTCAAGTATCAAAGTTAAAGAATCTGGATCCGGGGCGGCATGGATTCCCTACTGAGCATCCTGATAGTGTCAGCAGCCTACCTGATATGGTTCTGGCGCCTGGCTCGAACCCTGAGCGGCCCCCCCGCTTGGCCACTGGTGGGCAGCCTCCCCTACACCTTCCTGAACCGGCGGCGCTTCCACGACTGGATAGCCGCGACCCTCCGCGCGACGGGCGGCGCGGCCACGTACCAGACTTGCACGGTGGCGGTCCCATTCGTGGCCCGGCGTCAGGGGTTCTACACGGTGACGTGCCACCCTGCCAACATCGAGCACATCCTCCGCACCCGGTTCGACAACTATCCTAAGGGCCCCACGTGGCAGGTCGCCTTCCACGACCTTCTCGGGCAGGGCATCTTCAACAGCGACGGCGACACCTGGCTTATCCAGCGCAAGACCGCCGCCCTTGAGTTCACGACCCGCACTCTCCGCCAGGCCATGAACCGGTGGGTGAACCGCACCATCCGCACCCGCCTCTGGATCATCCTTGAGAAGGCCTCCAGGGAGTGCCGCGCCGTGGACCTTCAGGACCTTCTCCTCCGCCTCACCTTCGATAACATCTGCGGCCTCACCTTCGGCAAGGACCCCGAGACTCTCTCCCCCGAGATGCCCGAGAATCCCTTCGCAGTCGCCTTCGACTCCGCCACCGAGGCCACCCTGCAGAGGCTTCTCTACCCCTCCTTCCTCTGGAGGCTCAAGAAGCTTCTCGACGCCGGGGCCGAGAGGAGGCTCAGGAGGAGCCTGCAGGTGGTGGAGAAGTACATGTCGGAAGCCCTGGAGGCCAGAAAGGAGAGACCCTCGGACGACCTCCTCTCCCGGTTCATGAAGAAGAAGGACGCCGACGGCAACCTCTTCCAGAGCTCAGTCCTCAAGCGCATCGCCCTCAACTTCGTCCTTGCCGGCAGGGACACCTCCTCGGTGGCCCTCAGCTGGTTCTTCTGGATGGTGATGAACTCCGCCGCCGTGGAGGACAAGATCGTCCGCGAGATCTCCTCCGTGCTGCGCGCCACACGCGGCCCCGACACCGCCAAATGGAGGGAGGAGCCGCTCACCTTCGACGAGGCGGACAAGCTCGTCTACCTCAAGGCCGCGCTCGCCGAGACGCTCCGCCTCTACCCCTCCGTGCCGGAGGACTTCAAGTACGTGGTGGCAGACGACGTGCTGCCAGACGGGACGGTGGTGCCGGCAGGATCCACGGTGACCTACTCGATCTACTCGGTGGGGAGGATGAAGAGCGTCTGGGGAGAGGACTGCCTTGACTTCAGGCCCGAGCGATGGCTCTCCGCCGCCGGAGACCGCTTCGAGCCGCCCAAGGACGCGTATAAGTTTGTGGCATTTAACGGGGGGCCGAGGACGTGCCTGGGGAAGGATCTGGCCTACCTGCAGATGAAGTCGGTGGCGGCGGCGGTGCTGCTCCCCTACCGCCTCTCATTGGCGCCAGGCCACCGGGTGGAGCAGAAGATCTCCCTCACTTTGTTTATGAAGACAGGCCTTAGGGTGCATCTCACGCCAAGGGAGCTGCTCGCCACGCCAGAACCGCTCGCCGCCATCTCGGCCTAGAAATATTTCCATCCATCAATGGGATTTTTAATTTCAATATCCAATTGCATGCATGGACTGGAATTGGATGGAGGGGTATATTGGTCATTTCGTTATTTCTAGAAACCGAATATATATATGTTTGTTTGTCTTGTTTATTTCATACTTATTGGTTGCACATCATCAGAGATATATAGTCACCTAAAATTGTACTATAGACTGTATTGAAAACAATTTGGTCTTTCTATACAATCTCCTTAATTCAGTTTTAACAGATACGGAGTAATAAATTGTTTTTCTTCTTCTTCTTCGAAAACTATAGCTTTTTTTACTTTTTTTTTATAAGGGCAAAGGTTATTATAAACTATTTGAAACATAATAGATGAACTCTACACTAACTTTTGAAAAACTTGGAATGCTAGACTTTTTTTACATAGAAAGTCTTAAATACTCTTACTTACACATTTCGTTACACATTACACGATTTCACCATATATAATGAATTACACGATTTTATTTACACAGTTACACGATTACACCCGATAAAACTGTGTTAATTTGGATGAAATCATGTAACTGTGTAATTTACACAGTTTCACTTGAATTAAATCGTGTACTCCGGAATCGGGTAATATGCGGGATTTTTTGAAAATCAATATTACCGAAGCAATATCGTCAACAGCACCTCTTCTAGTAGTGGTGGCGATGGTGAACGAGATATGGAGAGAGGCGGCTGTGTGACGAAGCAGCGGCGTTGCGCGGAGGAGACAACTTCGGATCTAGAGATGTCGGCGACGGGCGGCGAAGACAACATGCGGAGGTGTGATGGAGAAGGGCGAGAGGTGTGCTACCCGGCGGCGGAGCACATGAGGGAGAGAGGGGGATATGGTGGGAATTAATAAGTTGATTGAAGGACATTTTAGAGTTTTCAAGTCTAAATAGTCTAAAATTTCAAGTTTTTTTTAAATAGATCTAGTATTCTTCTTTTATGTTAAAAATAATCTAGTTCTTTATATTTTCTCAATTTATATATATATATATATATATATATATATACTAGTTAGTAACCCGTCGAAATTCGACGGGAATTATTTGGTGCAATGTAATCAAAATATATTTATATTATAATCTTCATTTGTAAATATATGTTCCCTCCATTCTACAAAACTTAAGGCTTATTTGCATTTTCTTTCTTAAACACATTTACTCACAATTTTAAATAATATATATATCCATATAATCACTTTCTATACTTTTCAACTCTTTTTAAATTGTGTGCTCAAAAGAAATGCTTTAAATTTTATAGGATTGAGGGAATATTACCTAACATGTAAAAAATTAAGTCCAAATTTATATTAAATTGTAGATTAAAGTATGATAAAATTTGTGTTATTTTAGAATTATTAATATTTAATATACGATTATAAAGCTAACATTCTATATTGATTGAGTACCACCTATTTATATGTTATTTTCTTATTAATTAATTTATTTATTTCATATTTATCTAACATCTATATTTATTGTAATAATTATTAGTATTATATTTTCCTACCAATCTTTACAACAATTTTTTTGTTAGATTTTACCAAATGAAAACATTTATAAGATGATACTGCTATTCTACCAACCAAAAATACCAAAAATTCACATTTATTTGGCAAAGCGGTTGAAATTAATTTATTCAAATTATACAATAAACTGAAAATTTTAGATAAACAAAAATAACAAAATTCCACATATTAACAACTTTATATTATGTCCTCTCAAACTCAGGTAAAAAGTATTTTACTCTTCTAATTCGTTTCATCCCCATTTAATAATGTCAGCTATTTGAACCCATATAGAATTATATACCCCATCAATATTTAGTAATGTCGGCTATTTACTTTTAGCTATTTGGACCCGTTTAGAATTATATACCTGTCTCATAACCTCTCATT
>JAYJMF010000019.1:2275378-2301248 GCA_036873715.1 Salvia sclarea
TTTGTTCAATTCGATTTTTAATTTAATTTTAAAACAAGTCTTGATATAAATTTTAAAATAAAATTATTTTAATTAGTAGTATAAAATTAATATTATAATTTTTTAATTTAATTTAATCTCGAATAACCGAACATCGACTCTAAACTCTATATTTACACACGCGGAAAGAAAGAGGTGTGTGAGAAGTTACGTGGGAAAACAAAAGAAAAAGGAGAAAAAAAGCCATCAATCACATCGCAGCAGAATCGTCTTTCAAAAAATTTAATTACTAAATTAACAATAAAGCCATTTTGATTAGGGTTTGCTTAATTCGTTTTTCCTATTTATATATTTGCATCCCAATTTCATTTTAATCATCGCTCTTATATTTCAATTCCCCTCTTTTCTTCTTCTTGTTCTTCTTCTCTCTACAGCAATTTGCTCTCTAATCTCTCAATTTCGCCGTCGAATTCCTCATCGGTTAACACATCCGCGCCAATTTGGGGATGAATTAGTGATTGATCCAGCTCAATTACCGAAGATTCGATCTTGATTTTTTCCGAGTCGGGGAATTAGGGTTTTCTCGAGGTTCTGAATTTGTGACATGGTAGGGATTCGCGGATCGGGTGAGAGCCTCGTCGCCGATTAATCGGCGAGTTGATCAGTCGGTTTTGTAGGGCTCTTGTATGGAAACTCGGAGCCGGAAGCGGGCGGAGGCATCCACCTCAGCAGCGTTATCGGGCCCAACTACTCGCGCCAACAAACGCTCTCGCCTCTCCGCCACCTCCGCCGCCGCACCGTCGATCTCGACGCGCACACGCACCGCCACTCGATCGACTGCGATGGACCCCAACCAGGAACCCTCGACCGCCTCCGCCTCCACCACCCGCAGCCGCCGTGGAAAAAACCCTAGCGCTAATCAGAATTGGGAAAACAGTAATTCTAACAAGGATAATGCTAATTCGGATAAGGGGAAAGAGAAGGAGTCGGAACACAGGCATAGGGAGGCTGAGAGGAGCTTAGGGCTGAACATTGATTCGCACGATGGGGACGACGATGACAATGACAGTGAGGGAGGGGTTGGGATTCTGCACCAGAATTTGACTTCTGCTAGTAGTGCTCTACAGGGCTTGTTGAGGAAATTGGGGGCTGGATTGGATGACTTGCTTCCCAGCTCCGCTATGGGCTCGGCTTCGTCTTCTCATCAGAGTGGGCGGCTGAAGAAGATTTTGTCGGGTTTGAGGGCTGATGGCGAGGAAGGTAAGCAGGTTGAGGCGTTAACGCAGCTCTGCGATATGCTGTCGATTGGGACGGAGGAGTCTTTGAGCACTTTCTCGGTGGATTCGTTTGTTCCGGTGCTGGTGGGACTGCTGAATCATGAAAGTAACCCTGATATCATGCTTTTTGCCGCGAGGGCGCTGACTCACTTGGTGGATGTATTGCCCTCGTCTTGTGCTGCAGTCGTGCATTATGGCGCCGTCTCTTGCTTCGTAGCTAGGCTGCTGACTATCGAGTATATGGATTTGGCTGAACAGGTGGTTTTGATTTTCAATTATTTCGTAATCATGATGTTGTTTATTGACTGCTAGCTGTGAGAAATTCTACAACTCATGTTTTCTTCTGGAGTATTGACTTTGTAATGTTTGAGACAGTCTCTGCAAGCCCTGAAAAAGATATCTCAGGAGCACCCAACTGCTTGCTTGCGTGCTGGTGCACTCATGGCTGTGCTTTCGTATCTCGATTTCTTCTCCACAGGGGTCCAGGTGTGTAAAGAGTTGGAATTGTGTAGACAAAAGTTGAACTTTGAAATCCCAATTCACCTATCTGTTGGGATTGTTTTCTATGATTTCGTTTGGTAAAGAATGAATTTTTACATTTTTAATGCTTTCAGAGAGTTGCCTTGTCCACTGCTGCAAACATGTGCAAGAAGTTACCTTCAGATGCAGCTGATTTTGTAATGGAAGCTGTGCCTTTGTTGACAAATCTCCTACAGTATCATGATGCCAAGGTTATATATGAGTGTAGGCTGTTTGGTTATAACATGGTTGGGGTAAATTTAGACTTTGGTTCTGAGCTCTTGCAAATTTCCCTTTTTGACTCAATAGGTTTTAGAATCTGCATCTATTTGCCTGACTCGGATTGCTGAGGCATTTGCTTCGTCACCGGAAAAGCTTGATGAACTCTGCAACCATGGTCTTGTCACACAAGCTGCTACGCTTATTTCATCCAGCAATGCTGGTGGTGGCGGCCAGTCTTCCCTTAGTACTTCTACATACACGGTGCGGCAAGTTTACAAGTTATGGCTAATTAGTTTGTTTGAGAGTCTATAGTGTGACCTTACCCACCTGCATGCAGGGACTAATCCGGCTACTTTCAACATGCGCAAGCGGTTCTCCTTTAGGAGCTAAGTCCCTGCTCCTCCTTGGTATCAGTGGCATTCTGAAGGACATCTTATCAGGGTCTGGCTTTGCGTCAAGCATGTCTGTTTCACCTGCTTTAAGCAGGCCCCCTGAGCAGGTGAGCTTTCCTAGCTTGCCTATTAGGCTATTAGCTCCATCTTCTGGGCTTTGTGTTGTAAACTAGAATTAATGTGTCTTTGTGAAAATTACATCCTTAGTCCAGGAATGAATTTGTATCTAGTTAAAGTAGGTTATATTGTCTTTGCGTTTGACGGATGGCTCTTTCAATTTACTCAGATTTTTGAAATTGTGAACCTGGCAAATGAGCTTCTCCCACCGCTTCCTCAAGGAACAATATCTCTCCCTGTCAGTAGTAGTTTTTTTATGAAAGGGTCCTCCCTTCCTAAGAAGAATCACGCAGGCAGCTCTAGCAAGTCAGAAGAGTCTAATGGGAAGATACAAGAGGTGTCGAATCGTGAGAAACTGTTAAATGATCAGCCTGAACTTCTGCAGCACTTTGGAATGGATCTCCTGCCTGTTCTGGTCCAGGTGGGGTTTCAGAGAAGCTCTGATTTTTTTCCCCCTTCTTATTGCAGCTACTGAAACTTACGTCATTTTCCAACTGCAGATCTATGGTTCCAGTGTCAATGGTCCTGTTCGCCACAAGTGTCTATCAGTTATAGGAAAACTCATGTATTTCAGCTCAGCAGAACTGATCCAGTCATTGAATAATGACACAAACATCTCAAGGTATGTGGCTTTACCTCATCAGACAGGATTATCTATCTTCTGACTGGTCAGCTAGTTGTAACATACTTACTCTGTTTCTGTTGTTTAGTTTTTTAGCTGGGGTTTTAGCTTGGAAAGACCCACAAGTTTTGGTCCCCGCCCTTCAGATAGCAGAAATATTGATGGAAAAACTTCCTGGTACATTCTCTAAGTTGTTTCTAAGGGAGGGTGTGGTGCACGCCGTGGAGACATTGATACTAACAGGATCTACTAGTAGTTCACAGCCATCTTCTAATGACAAGGATAATGATTCTATTTCTGGATCATCAAGGTCTAGACGGAATCGACGACGGGGTGGTAATTCTACTGCTGATGCAAATCCTACCGACGATTCTAAAATCTCCACCTCAAATGTTGCGGTTGAAATTCCAACTGTTAATTCAGGCATGCGGGCAGCAGTTAGTGCATGTGCAAAAACTTTTAAAGAAAAATATTTCCCTTCAGATCCAGAGGCTAGTGAAACTGGTGCTACAGATGATCTACTCCGCTTAAAGAATCTTTGCACGAAGTTGAACTTGGCAAATGATGATCACAAGACTAAATTGAAGGGAAAATCTAAAGCTTCTGGCCTTCGACCTTCTGATATTTCTGCCATTAAAGAGGAACACCTGGGTGAGGGCTTAACTGAGATGCTTCGAGAACTTAGCAGAGATGATGGTGTATCCACTTTTGAGTTTATTGGTAGTGGAGCTGTTGCCGCTTTGCTTAACTACTTCACGTGTGGTTATTTCTCCAAGGAGAGGATTTCTGAGGTAAATCTACCCAAGCTTAGAGAACAAGCCATCAAGAGATATATATCGTTTGTCTCTGTTTCTCTTCCTTCAACTTTAGATGGAGGAAATGTTGTACCCATGAGCATTCTTGTTCAGAAACTTCAAAATGCTCTGTCCTCTTTAGAACGCTTTCCTGTTGTACTAAGCCATGCTTCACGATCGTCCGGTGGAAATGCCCGTCTTTCTTCGGGTCTAAGTGCCTTGTCTCAACCCTTCAAGCTTCGCCTTTGCCGAGCACAGGGAGAAAAATCTCTTCGTGACTACTCATCAAATGTAGTATTGATTGATCCACTAGCAAGTTTGGCTGCTGTTGAAGATTTCCTGTGGCCCAGGGTTCAACGAAGTGAGTCTAGTCAAATGCCTTCAGTATCTGCTGGCAACTCTGAATCTGGGACCACGCCTGTGGGTACAGGTATTTCGTCACCATCTGCTTCCACTCTGGCTACTCGAAGGCATTCAACACGTTCACGATCTTCTGTTAATATTGGTGATACAAGCAAAAAGGATTCATCAGTTGAAAAAAGCTCTAGCTCGTCAAAGGCCAAGGGAAAAGCTGTATTGAAGCCTAATGTAGAGGATGGAAAGGGACCCCAAACCAGAAATGCTTCCCGCAGAAGGGCAGCCTTGGACAAAGATAATGATATGAAGCCAGTGGAAGGTGACACTAGCTCTGAGGTATATTCTGAATTTATCAAGACCTGCCTAGATCAAGAGGCTGGTTGATTTGCACTAGGAATCGTTTTGTTCTGGCTAAAAGAGTGTAACCTTTTGTGTGAGAGTTTAAATTCTGTCTACGGAGACCTCTTATGATTGCATTAGAATATACTCCAATGATTGTTACTAGATGATCTTGATTTTGCCTTGAGTTAGTAGATGCCCATGCATTTCTTACAATGGTTTTGTTATTTCAAATGCCATACGTCCAGGAAATACCTGTCTTGCTTTTACTATTTGAACTTATGCATTGAGAATTGAGCATTGTTTGGTGCACATTGCAGGATGAAGAACTTGATATTTCACCTGTAGAAATTGATGAGGGGCTGGTGATTGAAGATGATGAAATATCAGATGATGATGATGATGAGAATGATGATGTATGCTTTTTTCCCATTCACTGAATTATATGTATCTTTCTAAAAGATTTCTGGTGAAAGTTGAAACATCTTGCTCCTGATTGAATTATTATCTTCACTGTTGGCAGGTACTAGGGGATGATACTCTTCCACTTTGCATGGCAGACAAAGTGCACGATGTTAAATTGGGTGATTCTGCGGAAGACAGCCCTGTCCCTGCCCCAAGTGATGGGCAGAACAACCCAGCGTGTAGCTCTAGCAGTAGAGGCTCTGCAGAGTTTCGAAGTGGTAGTTCATATGGTTCAAGAGGTGCAATGTCCTTTGCAGCTGCTGCAATGGCTGGACTTGCATCTGGTAATAGTCGAGGTCTCAGGGGAGGCAGAGACAGGAGGGGACGCCCCTTATTCGGCTCTAAGGATTCACCGAGACTAATATTTACTGCTGGTGGAAGGCAGTTAAATAGACACTTGACTATTTATCAGGCAATTCAAAGACAACTTGTTCTGGATGAGGAAGATGATGATCGACTTGCTGGTAGCGATCTTGTTTCTAGTGATGGAAGCAGGCTCTGGACTGATATTTACACTATAACATATCAAAGAGCAGATGGTCAAGCTGAGAGAGCATCACATGGGGCCGTAGGCTCAGTAACTCCGTCTAAGTCTGCAAAAGCTAATTCAAGTAATTCTGGATCTGACACTTCAGCTCATCATGTATCCCTGCTGGATAGTATTCTGCAAGGGGAACTTCCTTGTGATTTAGAACGAAGTAATCCCACCTATAACATATTGGCTCTTTTACGTGTGCTGGAGGGGTTAAATCAGCTTGCACCTCGTCTGCGAGTCCAGCAAGTGATGGAGAAGTTCTCAGAGGGAAAAATTTCAAGTCTAGATGAACTTAGTGCTGGTGGAGCTAAAGTTCCTCCGGAGGATTTTATCAATAGCAAGCTTACTCCAAAATTGGCTCGACAAATTCAGGATGCTCTTGCACTTTGTAGTGGGTCCCTTCCATCATGGTGCTACCAGCTTACAAAAGCTTGTCCATTCCTGTTTCCTTTCGAAACTCGACGGCAGTATTTCTATTCAACTGCTTTTGGATTGTCGCGTGCACTATATCGGCTCCAGCAGCAGCAAGGTGCTGATGGTCATGGATCGACAGGTGAGAGGGAGCTCAGGGTTGGGAGATTACAGCGCCAGAAAGTTCGTGTTTCCAGGAACCGGATATTGGACTCTGCTGCAAAAGTAATGGAGATGTATTCCAGTCAAAAAGCAGTTCTTGAAGTTGAATATTTTGGTGAAGTTGGCACAGGGCTTGGCCCAACTCTTGAATTCTATACTCTTTTAAGTCATGAGCTTCAGAAATCTGGATTAGGAATGTGGAGGTCAGGTTCTTCACCGGGTGGGCCCTCTATGGAAATTGATGGAGATAAAGATGTTATCCATGTTCCCCTTGGGTTGTTTCCTCGTCCGTGGGCACCAAATGCCGACACTTCTGATGGTAGCCAGTTTTCTAAGGCTGTTGACTATTATCGATTACTTGGACGAGTTATGGCTAAGGCTCTCCAAGATGGGAGGCTTTTGGATTTGCCACTGTCGAATGCCTTCTATAAGCTGGTCCTTGGTCATGTATGCATATTCTTACTGTTATTTAATTTATCCAATGAATGAGACGCTGACGTTTTATATATTTTTGGGCCAAATTATGGTTGATTAAACATGTTTTATGATCTATTACTTCCGCAGGAGCTGGATCTGCACGATATAGTATCTTTCGATTTGGAGCTTGGGAATACGTTGCAAGAGTTACAAGGACTTGTGTTCCGAAAACAATATTTGAATTCCACAGGAGGCTACAACTCAGAAGAACTACGTTTCCGTGGAGCTTCAATCGAAGATCTTTGTTTAGATTTTTCACTGCCAGGCTATCCTGAATATGTTCTCAAATCAGGCAATGATATTGTAAGTAATAAGTCCTCTGCCTGTGTCATCGGCTTCTCTCCCCGCCCCAACCATGCAGCCCCCTCTTCTATTTGTTTCGATTACTCATTCTTAATTTTGTGTACCTGCTGAAATACACAGGTGGATGCAACTAGTTTGGAGGATTATATTTCCCTTGTGATTGATGCTACTATAGGGACTGGGATAATGCGGCAAATGGAAGCCTTTAGATCAGGGTTTAATCAGGTTTGATTTTTTTATGCATCAACTATCAATATGATATGTGAATTCTCTGTTCCCTGGCATGTCTGAGTATCTCATAATTATGTTAAAGTAGACTGATAATGATTTCCATTGCAAGACTTATCGATGTGCTATTCTGCTCCTGCAGCCATATTCTTTGCCTATCGTGTTCTGATCTTGGTCTTTTACTTTGTCTATTCCGGTCATGACCAACGATATTGTTCAATTTTGTGTGCCAAATTGCTTAATCTAAACCTCGTAATTGCTCAGCTAAAATGGGTAATGGGTTAGGGAATTGGGAGTGCATCCCACTCCCTATGATATGAGATGTGAATTTACTATTGTTGTGATCATTTCTTGCAACAAACATATGTGCTATTCTTTCCTGGAAGACAAGTCTCCAAGTTCTCTCAATCAACAAGTGACCTTAACTATATTCTTCTTTAGTTCTAATATTTATTTAATCTCAAATCCTTTTCATTTTGACCCTGCTAGCCACTACCAGGGTTCTTCTCTATTTTCAGTGGTTTGTATCAATATTCTGATTTCAACCTCTATAGTGTGATGTAAAACTGCAGCTTATTTGTTCTATTGTCCACATAGCATAGTATTTATCTGAAGATATATGATTTTCAGGTGTTCGACATCTCATCGCTGCAAATATTCTCTCCAAGTGAATTGGACTATCTGCTCTGTGGTCGCAGAGAGCTGTGGAAGGTAATGTTTTCTTATTATGAACCCAAGATAAACCTATTACTCTGCTTTCGCCTGATTTTACATCCTTTTCTTGTGATGCACAGGCCGAGTCACTGGTAGATCACATTAAATTCGACCATGGATACACCTCCAAAAGTCCTGCTATTATCTATGTGAGTTTGCATTTCTACAACATGTTGAGTTTCTTTATTACTCCATTCATTTCCTCTATATATTTAGCTTACACATGTTATAATGAAATCAGCTTCTCGAGATTATGGGAGAATTCACCCCGGAGCAGCAACGTGCCTTTTGTCAGTTTGTCACTGGTGCTCCGAGGCTTCCACCAGGTGGTCTCGCTGTGCTGAACCCCAAGTTAACAATAGTGAGAAAGGTATGTAGCTAGCCGTGATTTTCTAAAAGATAATATCGTGAATTTTCTCTTAGCGTGTGCTGAAACACCTACTATTTCTGCACCAGCATTCTTCGAGCATGAACACCACACAAAATAACGGTTCTGGCCCATCGGAGTCGGCTGATGAAGATTTACCTAGTGTAATGACCTGTGCGAATTATTTGAAACTCCCACCATACTCCACCAAGGTTAGTTTACATCGATATCTCATTTTCTGGTATATCGGAATTTGCAAGTGTTACAAAAAACTGACTCCGTTCTTTTCAGGAAATTATGTATAAGAAACTACTTTACGCCATCAGTGAAGGACAAGGATCTTTCGATCTGTCGTGAGTTGTGGCTCGATTTTCTTGAACTGACTACAATGGCGATGAATGATGGTTCAAAGTGGGAATTATATGCCTCAATAAGGGACCACCTTGGTGCTCTTTCTTAACCGCTGACATAGTTAAGGTTCGTTATTTCATAACGTTGAACGATAACAGCTTTGCAAATTGCTCTATTTTCCAGTCCTACGTAAAAGTGACAAATAATTTGACAGTCTTTTTCAGGTCGTCGGGATACCGGGAAGGGATTCGAGCAAAATGGCGAAAATCGGGGATGTTTTGTTGGAAGTGTCTTGAGAGGTTGTAAATAAGTAGGTTTTTAATCTGGGAAAGAAATATTTTACCCTCTTTTATCTGTTAATTCAGTCACTTTGTATGGCTGTGTTAGACAAAGTCACCAAGCCGACATATCTTTGTTTGTTTTTTTGGGGGCTATTTTTTGGTTATTATATATTGTAATAATGCAGCATTCATTCAAATAAATTGCTTACTTTGGTTGCATCTTCTACCCTGATTTATTCCCCCTTTGTGATTATGTTTATTGAAAAATTAAGCAATGTAGCATGATATTTGCATTTTCTACCCACTCTGGACTGTGGGATTAGGCATATTTTTCCTTTTACTTTTGAACTCCATATGCATTTTTGTTGTTTCTCGTGATTTCCAAATAATACTTGCTATAGTTTAAATAATTGCTATTTAGATAAGTAATTTATAGAAACTGAAATAATGTTCAATTTTCAAAGCACTTTAAAATGTTGTATCTGTAATTGCATTTTTTTGCAACGTCCTAAATTTTTTAGTAAATTTTCTTCCTCCGTTCCTTCTAAGACATTATACTGTTAAAATTACAGTAGTTTTATTAAAAAAAAATTAGTTGAAATATTAGCCATTTTTCTTTCTTTATTTGCTCTAGAATCTAGATATACCAATGATACCATGGTGAACTCTAAAATCACATTTTAAAAAAAATCTTAAATGATAAATCCGTTTTTGTGTCTTTCTTTCCAAAACAAAAGGGAGAAAAAATAAGATACTTGCATAATGATTTATTATTACAGCAAATACGAATTATAAGTGGATAATATGATTTCCGTCTATAAAGTGTATGCAGCTAATATAAATATGAGCCATTAGTCACCAGATTTAATGAGGAAATATTAGTTAATCAATCACAATGGACTTAATTTCCGTCTATAACGTGTATGCAGCTAACTAATTTTATTTTTTCATTAAACAAAATTTTTTAATCAACCGCGACAGTGAACTAAATAATGAAAAAAACTCAAATTTGCAATTAACCATGTTGCCAATACAGAAAATAATATAATTTCTTTGGATATATATAGAGAGCAAACAAGGAATTAATAGAATATTAAATAATAATGTAGAGCCCATTCTAGGCAATTTTTGTTCAACAAATTTCGTAAGAAAAACAACAAAAATCATATAATCGCAATGTTCTCCTCTCTATGACGAATGGGCTCTACAAAATACTAAAAAATTAGTGTTTGAATAAGGAAATATCCAAATTGCATTTGGTATATACAAACTAATCCAAGATGAAATTAACTTAATTAATTATTAGATTAGTTACAAGCCACTTGCACAGCCAAAGTCTTCGCCACGTCAGGGCATGAATCTTCCCCTCCATCAAGAAGCTCTTCTCTCTCAAATGGAATTGTGCAATCTTTCTTCCCCAAACATAGCTATTTCACAAAAAAAAAAAAAAATTAAATGACATCATCATTCATGAATATATACGTGACAAGACTGATTGTCACGTCACGGTAAATAATAGTGACATTATCAATATACACATCACAGGACTGATTGTCGCGTCAGAGTCACAATAATTTATAACAAGCCTTACCTCCTCAACAACTTTGTGGGCCTTAGCGGAGTCGCATTTCCCCAGCGTGAACGCGCCGCAGGCGCCCTCGTTCTCCCCGAAGCTCACGAACTCGACTTTTGCGATCTTCTTGTTGTCGGGGCAGGCGAGGTGGGCGGCCCTGACGGGGTCGAAGATCTGTCTTATCTTGTTGTCCTTCCTCTCCCACGCCTTGACGTTTGGTGGGTGGTACTCGGTGATCACACTGCATATCGTGTCCCTGTTGATCGTCAGCACCTCGATCTTCTGCGGGTCCCCACCGGTCTCTTCCAGCACCACCAACAAATTGTCCTTCTCCTTCAAATACGCCCTCGGGATGTGATATCTACGTGCAAATTAAATCACCTGACACTCAGAAATACGCTGACAGACTCGACCTAAAAATTTAAATTTGAATTTAAATTCCAACTTACTCTTCTTGAGTGGGCTTATTAATAGCTGAGAGGTAAGAAACCCAATATCGACCAAGATTTATTCCATTCACCCAAATCACTCCCTTTTGCATGCTCATCATTCTTAGAGCTACCGGATTGTCACCTTCCGGGGCATCAAAATATGCCTATAAAAATAAAAATCAATTATTTCATTTTTTTCAAATATATGATTAGTACTATTAATTAATTAATTAATTACCTTGTACCAAGTGGTGGGGCCTAGATTTCCATCCAAGGAAGTCCATTTCACTTTCTTTGATCCTTCCTCAGTAAATATTTGCATCTTCTCCCCACTCATTCCAACCTGAGTATATTAATTATCCAAATAAATAAACAAAAAATTATTATTAATAATAATAAAGATAAATATCACTTTAAATCTTGAACTATATTCACTTTATAAAAAATATCCAGAACTGCAATAAATATATTATTTCTTTTAATAAAAAATATCCACCATTTATTTTCCAGATCGGCTCATAAACCCAAGTGCACACCTTTGAAAAAATTATTTTCTTCAAAGATATCACACCCTCATCTTTCGGTCCGCTGAGAAATCCGAATATACACACTGAAACACTGGCTTTTCTTCATTGTTCAAGATTTCGAAGCCGAAAAATGAGCACGTGATATTTTTGATAAAAAAAATTGATAGTTTGTGATTTGAAAAAATACTTGTTAAAGTTTAGTCCAGGGTATAATTCAGAATTTAAAATAATATTTATCCTATAATAAATATATATAGAGAAATAATATGTTACACACCCGTTGGGCCCATCCGTTTCTGGAAATATCAAGAGTTCCAGACATCAAGCCTTGTATAAGGATGGCTTTAGGCCCAGCAAATCTCCTCTCCATGTAGGCTCCACTATTCTACAATTTCAAAATTTCAACTATAATATCATAACTCTAAATCCAATCAAATAAAATAAAATTATTATAGTATGATGATGAAAATCAACATTTTTTTTCTTCTATTTAATTACCGGAAAACCAACGGTCATAGCCAGCAACGTGACGTGGTTAACTCCTGGCTTGAAATTCACCGGTTTCCTTAATACATGGCTCTTTTCAACATTGCTTCCGTGCCCAAAACCTACACACACTCACACACCAATACATGCATCAAATACACAAATTCTGACGAACTGGGTAACCAATTTCTTGTGTTTTTTTAATTATTATTATTAATTTATATACTCCCTCTGTCTCATTCTTCTTGTCCCATTTCTTTTGGACACAGGAATTAAGAAAGTGGAGTTGATGAGTGTGAGAGAGTATAGTACACATGGGGTCCACATGCTTTGTGTGTAATTTTTTGCCAAAAAATGAAATGAGACAAGAAGAATGAGACTGCCCAATAAGGAAAACGGGACAAGAAGAATGGGACAGAGGGAGTATTTATTATTATTATGATGATGTTTTGTGTTGAATTACATAACGGGGCCTACCGACATATTCGCCGTTGACAAAGGCAGCCATCGCGTGGCCGAGGCTGGCTACCTCGAGCACCGCGAGATCGTCGTGGCGCATGGGCAAGTCCTTCCCGTCGATCTCGATGCTGTCAAAATTAAACAATCCAATCATCATCGTTTGACTTTCTATAAATTTCTTCAAAAAGTATTAATTAAAAATATTTGGTACTTACCTAGTGCTGAACCATCCATAGTCCGAGGTGTCTTTTGTCAGGGTGTACAGTTCTCTTGGTGAGACGCTTTTCTCTTCCAAATCATCGTATGTCGGGATGCTCTCCCTGAACATCTCCCAATTCTTCGGCTTGGCCTTCTCCGACACAACGAAGTTTCTAGAACTATGTTGCGCGACAACCTTAATTCGGGATTAATAAATCTTTATTAGGGATTTGATAAAATAACCCTAGTTCGGGGATTGGTGAGCCCTAATTGGATCTAATTACCGCCTGAGTGTTGAAGACGACGGTCTTGCAGTCGGGGAGGATGCTGACGGACTTAGACGGGAGGTAGTATTCCTCGCCTCGGAATTTGATCGTCGCCGGCACCCTCGTGTTGTTGTTGATCAAGAATGCAGCACAAATGTTACTTTCAGGTTTCTCATAAGTTGTGATCTGCAACAACAACAATAATAATAATAATAATTCAACATTAATTTGATTCACACAAGCTTATTAATTTATTTTCAACATAGGATTTTGAATTAATTAATTACTTGTAAAAATTCAGAGACTTGTTGCACATTTTGAGTGCCCCATAGCAAAGGCTTCTTGCTCAATCTCAAAGCCCTATGCAAGTCTCTTAGGTGACCAAATTTAGGTTCCCTCTTCAAACCTAATTAACCACAAAAATCAATTTAATTTAATTATATGATGATTCTAATATCCAAATTAATCCAACTAATTTGTTTAATTTACCAAATTCATCGAGGGGGGCTTCATCGTAGTAACGTGTTGTCACGAACGATGAACTCGTTCGACCAAAATTTGTTCCGCCGTGGTACTGTCACAAAATCATAGATCATAATGAAATGAAAAACGAGATTGAAATTCACATAAAATTATACTATATTAGTAGTATATAAATATATACCATGTAATAGTTGGTGAGTGTGCCATTTTTAGCAAAGAATTTTGCCACAGCATATGCTAGATCTTCTGCTGACCTCTGAGAGGGAGGATCACCAAACACTCTATATCTGCAATTTCATCATATTTAATCAAAATCCCTCTCAAATTTATGGAATTTATAAATATAATATCATGTTGATTAAATAAATTATTTTTAAAAAAAATTAAATTTTGCACTAAAAATTAGGACTTACTGAGCAGTCCAATTCTCAGTCCATAGAGATGGCTTGTTAGGCCCATTTGGCCCAGTAAATGTGTCTGCACAATGCCTTCCATTACAAGTACTTATCTGAAAAAAAAAATTGTTACAACATATTCCATGAAAATTAATAATTAAATGTTTGGTTTCATTATTTTATTTATTTTTATTTTGTGTTCATGGGACCCGGAATTACAATATTCCAAAAAAAAGAACTAATTGAAACCTTTAAAAAAATTAGAAGTGGTACATATATATAATATCATAATAACAAGTTAAAGGAAATTACGATAAACTTACTACTGTGTCGGGAGCATTCTTCTGCTTGCACATGATCCACGGAACGCCGCTATAGAGGCCAACGGCCATTTCTCCGGCCCATTTTATATATTTTACACCATCTTCACGGTATGATAGTTGAACATTGTTGTACTCGTTTTCAATCTTTATATTGCAAAATAAATAAATAAAATAAAAAATTAATAATTATTTTTTCATATATATATATATAAATATATAATATATATTGTTAATGAATTTTGTTACATACTTGTGCCATGATAATGGGCCCTCCTTGATCTGCAAACAATTTCTCCTTCTTCATCATGTTGACGATCATCTCACTATACTTTTTCATGTGGAACTGCCAAATAAAATATTTTTTTTTCCCTCAATTTAGCTTCATTCAATCAATTAATATAACTAATTAATTTAATTTAATTTAATTTAATTTAATTTAATTTCTCGATTGCAATATATATTACCATGAAAGGCTCGTTGTAGGTGCGGAATATAATGTTTGGAATCTCTTTTAGCCAGTATGGAAATCCACTGCACAATTAAATCAAATTAAATTACAGATTAAAAAAGTGTGATTATATTAATTAAGAAGTAGAATTAGTATAAATAAATACCCCAAATTCCATTCAGACTCAATGTATGGCCCAAGCCTAAGAGTTACCCACAAACCATTGTCTCCAATCATCTTGATGAATTTCACCAAGTCATAATTTCCCTCAAAGTTAAACTGAATTAACCAACAAAAAACACATCAATTATATCAAAATAAATATTAAATAATCCATAAATTAATTAAGAAAATTATAAATCTACCTGTCCTTGAACAGGCTCATGAATATTCCAAAACACATATGTTTGGATTAGATTAAGCCCACCTTCTTTAGCCTGCTTGATGATCTCAGGCCACATCTAATCAAACCACACAACAAAAACATCATCAAAAAATTACAATCTTATTTCATTTATTTTGGAAAAACTGTATACCAAATCACGAATTATACCCCATTTTCTATTATAATACAATATTTAAAAGTTGGTAATTAAATATATAATTTTTTCTGTTTATATTATAATACAACATTATTTAATTAATATATTTAATTGTCTACCGTGTTGTAATTGCAAAACGGCATATAATTTAGTGTTAATGGCTTGTAAATTACTAAATCATTGATTTTTTTTTCCTTCTGATTTTGCTATCGATCACGATGTCCGCTTAAGTAGTCATGACATAGAACACTAAAAAATTGACGATAAATAACCAATACGCGTGGCACTAGCGGGGACGACACCGTGTTATTAAATTTGTTAGTTCGAGCCCGAATCCCGATCGGTAGAAAAATAAAAAAATAAAAATCAACAATTCAGTAATTTACAACCAGACTTTAAAGCCGGTACGCGGAACCAGAATCTGACGAAACTTCGGTAATCCACAGGCAAACAACCCCTACAGATTATGATTTAATCGGCAGTTTCCCCCACCAGTTCTCCAAAAGACTCGACACGTACCTCGGGAGTGCTACGCGGATAATGAATCGAGCCCGAGAACAGCAGTTCCCGGCTCCCGTTGATGATCATCGAGCGGCTATCGTACGACACGACCTTCCCGTCGCCGTCGCCGTCGGCAACGAGCAACAACGGCAAGAGGGCCCACAAAAACAGAATTTTACCTCGATCAACCATTTCTTGTTTTCCTACAAACTAATTAAGCTAGTTTTTTCTTTGCCCCTTCTATCAATGCTGAATATTTTCTTTTCCTCTTCCACAGGGGATGAGGTGGGTAAGGAGGAGGCGTGGCAATGCAGCACGTGTTTCTCATTTATGGAGGCGGGATTTCAACCGAGGAGATTTTCGAGGATGTTTTTCTGGGATGCCTATGGTTCTTACATCTTTTGAGGAAATCATGGGACTTTTGCTATTTTGGGTAAAATCAGAGGTTTTTAATTTTATTTAGTTGTTAATTAGTTATGCTCGAAGAAATAATTTTATAACCGAATCAACTGTAAATAATAAAATCAGAGTAATTAATTAATTCATTAATTAAATATAAGGTGGCGTTTGGTTTGCTTGATTATCCTAAATTTATAAAATAATCAAACATATCATCAGGGGCTGAAGCAGGGGCGGAGGGAGGGCCAGGCGTGTCCCGGCGGCCAATTTTTTTTATTTTTTTAATGCTATAATATAGATAGAATATTTTGTATTTTCTCATATTTTATATGTAAATATGTAGTTTCGTCCGGGCAAACTTGTTTCTAAATGCAAAAAAATAATTTCGCCTGATCATTTGAAAAATCATGGCTTCGCGCCGGGGTGGAAGGAGTGGTGTTTGGTTTGCTTGCCTTGGTGGCTGCCTGGCCAATTTTTTTTATAATTTTATACTTATATTTATATTATATCTTGTATTTTTTTTATATTTTATATGTAAATATATAATTTCGCCCGTGTAAATTTATTTTCAAATACAATAATTTTACACGTTCATTTGTAAAATCCTGACTCCGCCATTACATATCATTTACTGTATTTGGTTTGAATAATGGAGTCCCTGTTGAATTATTCGGCTCACATGTAATAATCCATTTGCTAATTTTAATTGATTTAATCTGACTTTCAATCCATGATGCAAAATTATAGAACTATTTTGGCGAAATTTATTGAATCGTAATTAATCACACAAAAGAAAAATGGATCGAAAACGTTTTCTAATAGTTCCATGTGGATTAACATAGTATTTAATTATTATTATCCTAGACTATGGTCAATAGAATAAAACTTAACAAACATAATATCAAAACTTAAAACTGTTAAACGAATTTTGATGATTAGAATCGATCAACATGTTTTCTTTCCTTCTTTTAATTTTAACCCGTTTTATTACTTGGGTTACAACTAATGGGCTAGTGTTATTCTATTATGAGGCCCAAGCCCAATAATAATTGCTCAATCTTTAATTAAATAACACTCGATTTTTTAATAGAAAAATGATAGCAATGAAACTAGTTCATGAGAAAAATGATTGGTAAGAATTAAGTTAAGATTGATTACCATGAAAGAGCCGTTTTCTAATCACTTTCTCCACACAATAACAACCAAATGACTAGAAGTTTGACTATGTTTTTTTCAATAATTTCAAAATCCATGACGTCACATATATCCAAATTTTGTAATAATCTAATAATAGGTCAATAATGTCAATAAAACATAAATAGATGACAGTTGAAATAGGAATTCCAAGTTCCAACCCATCTCTAATCTTAATATAAAATTTTCGTGTGTTTAATATATGTTTAGAAACAAGACAAAACGTTTAGTTTTTGGTTCACCCTCACAATATAACCGTTTTTTTATCAGCACAATATAACCGTTATTTCTATTATAATTATTAAATATACATTTTAAAACAAAAAAACACCTATGCCCACCTAAATCTTTTTAAATAAAATTTGGGTGGCCCAAGGTGGATCCACCATGGATCCCTGAGTTCAATCAATTAATTGACAACCAAACAAATCTGAAGACATTTCTTAAAAATTTGACAAAAATTTCAAGTAGTGTTTGTGTGTTACACAATGATACGTTCGACTTAATTAATAAAATTTAATTACAATGAGAAGCTGCAGCTATATTAGCATTTTGATGTGGACCTATTTTATCTCTTAATTTTATAATTGGTGTTAATTAATTAGTTGGGTTGTGGGTTAACTGCCTTCCCAACTAATCTCTTTTCACGTGTAATAAAATGGGATTAATTTGTTTAACATTTTTGTTTATATTAAGACTTTCTGTTGGTGGAAAATATGTAAATATAATATCTTCACCAACAAACAGATTAGGTGCAATATTATTTTAATATATTATTCTTCTAGGAAAACCAGATTGATAGCAAACATTGAGCTCCCTATTCTTTATTGATTATTTGAAATATGTCGTTGATTGTATTTTTCAGTAAAATAATTTTTATCCTCATTTTTGTACCTATCGTCGGCTATCATTATTTTGTGTATTCATTTCAAGAGTACAGATATATTTAATTCCTTATCTCATAAAAAAAAGTTACTTAAAAAACTAGCATGTACAATGGTACTACTATAAACCAATAACTATCAATAAATGTTTGAACTTTTAATAAATATGTCAAATAACTATAATTGAACACACTATTTATCACTTGTTGTGACAAGCCACCTAATTGTCACGAGAAATTGATTATCTGAAATTAAATTGTGTACTAGGTAATTCCTAAAAATAAAATAAAGACATTTTTGTTGTCCATGTCTTGAAAAACACTACAATTAGGTGTGCCACGTGGATTAACAAATTTCAAATATTTAATACTAGTACATCAACATTGAAATTAAAGTGCAAAAAACAGGTATATATTATGCATAATTTCATTTCATTATGCCGTTGGATACATCACAGCTAATTTGGACAATATGACTTAATTTCGACGTCTAATTTCAACACACGAGATAAGATCTCTTTATTTTCTTTATATTTATATTGCACCCATAAATGATTTTTGGAATAAGATATAAATTCTTTTTGAAAAAGGAGAAGAATAAAAAAGAAATAAGAGAAACACAAAAATGGAAACTTCACTAATATTACATGATTCGTGTTAAATCTTTTCATAACGGACCACGTGAAGATATAGCAACCATAACTAATTATGGATTAGTTGATTGAGTATTGATGAATAATTATGATTTCTTCGTGAGGGCTACGATTGTGATTATAATTATTAATTTATAAAGCATAGTAATTATTATTGTATAATGAATATTGCTTTGGGATTAAGAATGTGACAGAAAATTATTCAATAATCCCAAAAAATTAACTTGTTTCGAGTATTGAATTTACTGAAAATCCAAATAGTGATGAGAAGAAAAAGAAAAATATATTTGTACATCTCGAATTATAATTGCATTCTAAAAATCACTCGAGCTATCAAGATTTAATAATTTTCTACATTTAATAAAAACTTCTTTTGAAAAAAGAATAAGCAAAATTATGTAATAATAAAACAAGATAAGTAAGAAGTCCAATTAGTCTATTTGAGGTCAAAGTCAACTCACCTTGACAAAATTTGGAACACATTTTCCAAAATAAAATAACAATACATCCCTCTTGATTTCATTCCTAAATCCTACACTATCATATCCACATATAGTAAGATTATTTTTACAATTTCAACTCCAATTCTTCAACCAAAAAAAAAAAATCCTCCACTTGTTTCACAATTTATTACTCTCCCTCCGTCCCTCAATTGTTAGTGCAGATTTCTTTTTGGGATGTTCCACCATCTTGGTGCATTTCTTTTTTTAGACATTTTTACCACACACACAACTTTAAATATAATATATTTTTATTACTACTTTATATAATTTACACTATTTTTTCAACTTTCATTAATTCCCGTGTCGAAAAGAAATGCGCCAATAATTAAGGGACGGAGGGAGTAACACATTACATTTGATAACCTTCATTCACATGAAAAAACATGTGAAATTTAATGAGAGCATTCAATTTTGGCAAAATTATTGAACACTTGAAAAGCAAGCTAAATTTCCCAAAAAAAGAAAAAAGTAAGTGGAGTGATTTGTTGTGTGTTGTTGGGATATGATAAAGTCACCCGCAGTAGCACCTGAAGTTATATGCTACCTCTCTCTAGCTGTCTCGTAGCTGGCTCACTCACATTACTATTTAAAAGAACTCCATTTCTTCGCTTTCATTCATAATCTCTCTCTCTCTCTGCGCGAAAATCATCACCTGCTATGGTAATGTGCTCTCTCTCTCTCTCTAGCAGCTCTCGTTTTCTTCTATTTGCTGAATTTGACTGAGAATGAATGCGGCTGTTGAATTAGGCGCTGTTTTGTTGCAGATTGTGCTCTAGTTTGGGTTTAATTGAGTAGGTTAGGGTTTTGATTTCGTGTTTCTGGAGATTTCTAGCTGATTTCTAGCTAATTGTGTTTGCAGTTAAGTAGTTTATTGCGTGAAAATCATCAAACCTCTCTCTCTCACCTGCTATGGTAATGCAGCTCTCGTTTTCTCCTATTTGCTGCGTGTTTCCGAATTTGACTGAAAATGAATGCGGCTGTTGAATTAGGCGTTGTGTTGTTGGTGATTTTGCTCTAGCTAGGGTTTGATTGAGTAGGTTAGGGTTTTGATTTCGTGTTTCTGGCGATTTCTAGCTGATTTTGTGCTAATTGTGTTTGCAGTTAAGTAGTTCATTGGGTGGTAGTCGGAGCTGTGGAGAGATTCTAGCTGGAGTAGCGTGATTGGAGAAATTCGAGCTGAGAAAACTGCTTCGCCGGTTGGAGGGGACTTGCCGGCGGCGAGATGAGCGCGTCTAGGTTTATTAAGTGCGTGACCGTCGGCGACGGAGCTGTGGGTAAAACCTGCTTGCTCATTTCTTACACCAGCAACACTTTTCCAACTGTGAGTTTTTAATTCTCCGCTTGTTTTTGGTTTAATTTTCGTTTTATTTTGCCTCGTGAAGTTTTTGTTGATTGCTGAGCTTGTTTAATTTGGGTGAGAACAGGGTTGGACAGTTGGAATGTATAATTTGGGGATTTCTAGTTTTGATCGTGTTTTGGTGGGAGTGAGGATTGTTGAATGAGTTCCTGAGGAATACATTGCTTTTCTGGATATGATTTTGAACAATCATCCGTGTGAAAAAGGGGAATTTGAATATGCTTTTGACTGGATCCTTTTACCTTTTTGTCACCCACATAGCCTCCTTTTTGAAATTACCAGTTCTGTTTCAAATTTTTTAGACAATCATTTTGAATTCATGTAGTTTAGCTTTATCTTTTGCGACATGAATGTGGATTCAAAAAATAGAATATTTCCTTTACCCTTTTTGTGTTCTCTGATTTACTTTTCACTGTGTCACCTTTCTTATTCAAATGTAGGTAGATCTTTAGAGTAACATAATTTTGTAACTCACTTTTCATTGCTAAAGACTGTGCTTAAGGGTATTGATAAACCAAAAGTTCATAGACAAGTAAAAGTCCGTGAACTTTTTCCTCCGCCACTGAACCTGTGAGATTTCTATTATGGGTTCGTTATAAAAGTAACGTAGGAATGAGGCTAGTCTAGAGTGAATTGCCTTTGCTTCACTTTGTTTGGCTTACTTTTTCTTTTTTGTGCTCAACGACATATCATATTCAAATTGATTACACTCAACTAACATGCTATTATAGTTTTCAGCAGCGGAAAGTTTTTGTTCTTGGTTACTTGCTTTCTGACAGGATCTTTTTGGTGTTGGCCTAAACAGGATTATGTCCCGACGGTGTTTGATAATTTCAGTGCCAATGTCGTAGTGGATGGTAGCACTGTTAATCTCGGATTGTGGGATACTGCAGGTAAACTGAATGTTCCCTTGCATATTTCTGATTTATCTTTTAAAAACCTATGGAACAGGAAGTCACTCTTTATTCTACTGCTACAGGGCAAGAGGATTACAATAGATTGAGACCGTTGAGCTACCGTGGGGCTGATGTCTTTATACTCGCCTTCTCTCTTATTAGCAAGGCTAGCTACGAGAATGTCTCCAAGAAGGTGAGCTAGGAATTCTGACCTCTACATAGTTTTTGGTTTTATCGGATAATGGGTTGTAGAAAGGGGAAAGCGTAAATTGAGAAATGCAATGTTGTGCCATTTTGCTTCATGTCATTGGGGAAAAAAGTTTTGAATTGCATGGTGCTGATTGTTTTAATTTTCAAATTTCAGTGGATTCCTGAATTAAGGCATTATGCTCCTGGAGTTCCAATAATCCTTGTGGGGACAAAGCTTGGTAAGGATCTAATTCTCACTCTCTTCTACTGCACATGACTAATTTGCTGTCCTTTTTTGGCTTGAAAAATTGTTTACAGTTATGTAACCCACTTGCTGGCCGACTATCCTGATACTAAATAACAGATAACTAAACTGCTATTGAATTTTAGTCTTGAATTGATTTCTTCTCCCCAAGTAATTCTCACATGACACATGTATCATTTGTACATTATGTTACTGAAGTTACCACGCTTTTTTCCTCAACATTTTTTAGTATTTTGAGTAGAGATTTATTATTGGAACACTTACAATTGCAACTGAGTTTGGTTAGACACGCAATGACGCAAATTTGTCTCTTCTTTATTTGTTGTGAGTTTATCATATTAATAAAGAACTGCCTCGTATGAATTAAGCTACTGTACTGTTTTTGAGTGTTCTGATACGTATAATGTACTCTTTTTCCCGCAAGAGACATGGAACACATGCGACCTTCCCTTTTTCCCGCTCCCTACTTTAATAATAATTCTTTATCCCTATCATAGTGGTTCCAACTCGAATTTTATTGCCTTGCAGATCTTCGAGAGGATAAGCAGTTCTTCGTTGACCACCCTGGAGCAGTGCCCATCACAACAGCACAGGTATGCTCACAGTTCAAACATGGCCGTTCATCAATTTGATGTGCGCCATCCGACTGAAATTTTAATATCTCGCCTCATTTCAGAAAGTAAGATTGATTTTCCTTTTCCTTTCTTAGGGAGAGGACTTGAAAAAATCGATTGGAGCTGCTGCTTACATCGAATGCAGTGCCAAGACACAACAGGTTACATATTTTAACTTCGATGCTTACTACAAAAATTTAGTGAATACATAAATATTGTGTTATTCATATATTCTCCTTGCAAATATCGCAGAATGTGAAGGCAGTCTTCGACGCAGCAATCAAGGTAGTTCTGCAGCCACCCAAGCAAAAGAAGAAAAAGAAGAGAAAGGGCCAAAAAGCATGCAGCATATTATAATCGGATTCGCGTCGAACACTTGCTCGATCGCTCTCGTGTTGTTTGAAAGTGTACTACTCCTACTCCCCCCTTAAACGATGCAATGACATGAGCTCTATATTCTTGACTGACTGTGTATTAGGGAGATATCTTGAAGCATCAACTAGTTGATTTCACATTCTTAGCTATAGTTTTTTCACAATGTATGTTTGTGATTTGAAGATGTGTGGTAATATGATGAAAAAATTCCTCCTTTTTATGTCAAATATTACCAGAATTAGAAATCACAAAAATGAGAGATGATAATAGTATCTACAGATATGCTGTTTGCTAAAACTAGGCCTGAGGAAAGGAAGTGTCGAAAATGCTTCGACGACGCTTCTTGTCCTGGTCCTCCTTCTCCATACGCTGGAAGTGCTTCTGCGCGTGGCTCGCAACCTGCGTCGAGCTCCTCGTGAGCACGATGTGCCTCGAAATGCTCTTCCAGTCGCCTTTCCCGTATTTCTCGAGCCCGATCAGGAACAGCCGGTGCTCTTCCTCGGTCCAGGGTCTCGCGGCCTTCCGCTGCGCCCCGGGTTTGGGGCACGGCTGGGGGGGCTGGGACGAGCGGGGCTCGTCCGAGTACTCGGGCAGGTCGATCAACCCGGCCTCGATCGCCGTCACGTCTTCCAGCAGCACGACGTAGTGCTGCTCGACCTCCGCGGCCGACTTGGTCCCGAGGCGGGCGGCGATTCGCTCCCATCGGTCCGGGGAATCCTCGGCGAAGTCGGCGAGGCAGTTCTCGAATAGCTTGTCCTCCTCCCACGTCCACCGCGACAGCGCCGCCACCGCCGTCGAATCATTCACGCTCACATTCGCCATCGCTTCTTCTCACTTCACTCTCTTTGGCTTGCTGGAAATTTGAATCGTTATAATAATGAACATTTGTCGACAATATATAACACGCACATTGAGTTAACCAATAATGAATCTCCTAAAGTTTTAGTTGATTTGGTTACCATGGTTGGTTGCTTGCCTTTTTTTAAGAAAATATAAACGAGCAAACCTTATTTTTGTTACCAAGAGTGACACTTGTATTTTTAGGACAATATTCTGTTCCATATCATAATTAAGATATTTTTAAAATTTGTCAACTTCAATATACATATAAATCCAATTTGTACGGTATAAATATATTAATTAAGAAAAATAAAAACAGAAACCCTACGAAGCACATTATAAACCAACGAAATGAGAGAAAGAATCAATGAATGACTACGGAAAGAAATAAATCCATATTAAAAGATTTGATTACAAATCTGCTCGTTGAATTAGTGCCAAAAATAAATTAGGGCAAATTTACCAAACCGGATGATTTTAAATCGAACCGGTCCGATTCAACATTTAGGTATATTTACTCTTATTTTTACTATGTAGATATGCTAATTTATCTTTATTCATTATTTTTAACATTTACGACTTGTATTAATACTCTACTTGATAAATTGTACTAGCATTTTTTGCTAATTGTTTTTTTACACTTCTATTTTTCCTACATACTACGGTATTAAAATGATGATACAACCCAAGATAGCATTAAATTATAGTGTAGCTTCACCAAACCACATTTGTAGTCCTTAGTGGCAGCTGATCACTTCTCTTTTTCAACATTTCTGCTGATAGCTTCACATTTTTCTATCTTCAAAAATACCAAATTTTTCAATATTTTGAGAGCGTAAAAAAATATCACAATTTCCCTAAATATAAATCTTACAATTAGTTCCACTTAAGACGCTAATAAAACAGATGCACCAGCTTGTCTTAGCCATTTCTATTTAATTTTTATTTAAAAAAAAAGATGTGCCTTAATCAAGTAGTTGTTGATCTGCTGTTGACATTATTTTTATAAGCAGATTTAATTTCAATCTTCAGTCACTGCTTTTTAATACAAACATATCTTACAGAGATTCATTAGCTGCAGATTTTATCATTTTACATCGTATATAATTAATTAAGGATTAATAAAATGTCATAGTATTATTGGCATATCTACTAACATTTCAAATTGCATTAATTTATTTAAATTAAGTATGCGGTAATTAGATTACAGAACACGAAGTCAAATTCACACCGATTTCCATGTGCGCCCACTGAATTAAAATTTAGTCCACTCTTTAAAATTTCCACACATTATACATAACATCATTATATTATTATTTTAGTTGATTGAAGTTTGTTTTAATTTTTAACTAAATGGCCTGCTGGAGGATTCTAAGATTTGTTCCATTAATAGAAGATCCATTTTTTATTTTATTATCTCCCCCAACAAAGATTCTCGAATTTGTTACATACACGTTGGTTTGATTAGTTAAATACCAAGTTTTGTTAATTAGTTAAATTCCTGCCACCCCCTGATTCAATTCAATCAAACTCCCTTGTTTAATCCAAACCTTTGAAGAGAAAAAAAAACAATAATTAAAAAAAGCATGTGGTTAATTTATTGTAATAATCTAAACAATATTGACTCTTGACTCATTTCCTTTATTTCCAACACAGCCACCACTTTTATAGTCCAAATTGGAGAGCTCACTTAATTTACTACACTCAATTTTGTCTATATATATATTAGCTCATTTGATCAAAGAGAAAGAACTCAAACAACCATTGATAGATAGATCTTAGCTCATTTGATCAATGAATTTGGATATGATGGAACAATATGTGCTAGGTTGCTTCATTGCCTTCATTCTAGCCTTCCTTTTACTACAAAGATTCACAAAAAGTGGAGACAAGGTAAAAAAGCCGGCGCCCGGAGTCGAGCCATGCTCGGACAAGGCTGCCCGTGGCTCGGATGGGCCACCGGATGTTGTCATTGTCGGTGCCGGTGTCGCCGGCTCAGCCCTTGCCTACACTTTGGCCAAGGTATGTGTGTGTGTGTGAGTTTTTTTTTTTTTTTAAATAAAAAAATTAATGTATGATGGCCTAAAATTAATGTATTGTGTATTGTTTGATTTTAATAGGATGGGAGAAATGTGCTAGTTATTGAGAGGGATTTGAG